>JAAXLI020001480.1:20264-37523 GCA_014621495.2 Entosphenus tridentatus
GGGGGGGGGGGGTAGTGGGGGGCTAAGGGTTGTGTTTGTGAGGCAAAGGGGGGGATAGTGGGGGGCTAAGGGGTTGTATTTGGGAGGCACAGGGGGGGATAGTGGGGGGCTAAGTGGTTGTGTTTGGGAGGCACAGAAGGGATAGTGGGGGGCTAAGGGGTTGTGTTTAGGAGGCACAGGGGGGAATAGTGGGGGGCTAAGTGGTTGTGTTTGGGAGGCACAGGGGGGGATAGTGGGGGGCTAAGGGGTTGAGTTTGGGGGGCTCAGGAAGGAAATGAGAGAAATTATCCCGAGCTGAACAATGCATAACTGCCCCCTCCTCTGTGTGTGGAGTAGGGGTCACTTGGAAGGGATGTCAGAGGTAGATCTGTGATATCTGCTTTCACAGGCCAATCTGTGGGAGAGCAAACGTTGGGGGTGTTTTATAATCACCCCCAACGTGGAAGCTGTGAGCACACAAGACCACACACTGAGCCACCGTGTATTTATTGTGTAGTTGCATCTAAATTATGTACAGTATATGGTATTTATGTGTTGTGTATAGTACGTGTGTAGTGGGTTCACATGAGAGACACACTAATTCAGGAGGCAACACGTTTATTCTATGACCACAACGGGGTAACTGCATATTCAGTAACCACAACAGGATAAATACATAACCGGTAACCACCACGGGGTAACTATATAAACGGGCCAGGTCAGTCGGCACAATGCCTGACCCATGATGCTGAGTATGAAGACCGGCGACCGAGGAGAAGCCATAGCACGGTGGGCTCCATTCCAGAAGACAGCCCCGATGGGTCCCCGGGACCTCCCTTTTATGCCCCCCAGCGTGGTCTGGCCCAGTCGGCCACACTTGAAACATGTGCCGGCCGCCCGACGGTCGGTCGCCTCGGCCCCCGCTCGTGACCGCCAGGCCCCGTCGCGCTGCGTGTCCCGCTGACGTTGCGGGGTCCAGCGAGGAGCAGCAGCCACCAACTCGTCGTCGCTGGACTCGTCCAGGATGTGCACGACACGACGTGGAGCCCATCCCAGCGCTTCACCATCCTTTTTGGGGTCCCCCGTCCAAGCCGCCATCTGGTCCCAACGTCGCAAATTGTATTTGGCATCTAAACATCGCGCCGCCCAACGAGACATCAGCGGCTCGTGGCCGCACACCGGCAGCGAGATGTTTAACTCCTGCGATAGTTCAATCATTCTTGCAAGAATGAGAGGGTCCACGAGATTGACGGAGGACTCGGGGTAGGCGGCCATAGCGAGCGCTAATAGCACACCACGGTATGCCAAAGGTGTTTCTTCCGGCCCTCGATGTCGCTGCATACATTTTCTATGAGCAGCCGATGGTGGCTCGTAAAATTCCACCATTTCAGCGAAGGCGTCCTTTAGCGTCTTCTTCCTACTCGCCAGGATGGAGCGGAAAACAGCCAAGGACACGTCGTCCAAAAGCATAGGTAGAGCCTCCAGTGCCTCGGACTCCGTCCACCGCACCGATCGGAAGGCGGATTCGAATCTCCACGTAAGTGTGCTCCAGTCGCCTCCGGCGACTAATTCTTTAATATGAGGAAGGCGATGGCTGCGGCCACTGTCGGAGTCCTTGGGCGTGCCCGTTCCCGTCACCCGCGCAGCACGCGGCTCCGCCAAGATGGCGGCCGCCGGCAGCGTGGCAGCGGCCCCGCCCAAGATGGCGGCCTCCTCCTCCGCAGCAGGTGTAATGGCGGACGCAGCCCCCCGTTGGGAGGTCAAGGTCGTCCGCACTCGGATGCGTCCCACGAGGCCGACCAAGGGCGGCAGACGACGCGACCACCGTCACGAGATTGAGCATCACTGCATGGAGAGACTCTATCTGTTCCGCCACTCGTCGCCACCCTTCGTCCATAGCTGAAGACGCCTCCGCGCCGGCCTGTCGTTTTTGTGTGGCGTCGGGGAGAGCAGCAGTCAGCAGCAGCGGTCCTGTTGCGCCCAGCTCGTCCTCGTCCGCATCGTCGTCCTCTTCCGACGGTGGGTCCGGTGGGTTCCTTTTTTTGAGGTGCTTAGACATCTTGGATGATGGTCCAAACAGTCTCAAAATGTACTTCTGACTCCAATGTAATAAAGGTCGTTGAGACAACGTCTGGAATTCAGTATTCTTTATTAAGTTTCTTTCACAGCTCTCACTATACTCGTTCCTCTGCTCTATGGCTCCTTCACGTTGTTGGCAGACAGTGTGAGAGGGAGAGAGACTGCCGCGGCCCGCCACGTGGCAGGCTCCGGACCTCCGCACCAGTGTGGCATCCACCTTCCTTCCTACAAGCTCTGACCACGTGCTGTCCGTCTCCGCCCCTATTAATCCCTGGTCCACGTGATGCCTCGCAGCCAATCCTCAGCCACATCCCTGGAACATTCCAGAGCCCACTCTACGGCCCCAGGGCCACGCCCCTAACTCAACTCCCCATTGGTTGCGGGCTGAAGCCAGCAGAGCCAATCATCCTCTTCCAGGTGTAACCTTCCCATTACATCAGGGCCACGCCCCTGGCTCGACTCCCCATTGATAATGGGCTGAGGCCGGCAGAGTCAATCATTATCATCCAGGTGTAACCAATTAATCATCCAGGTGTAACCTCACATTACACAGGTAAGGCCGATGAGTCAGATGCTTCCTATGGCCTCCTGTCACAGGTGCTAGCTAAAGTGATCCCTCGGGAAAGATTCATTTTGTTCGGTGACTTTAATGCCTGAGTGGGTCATGACGCTGACATCTGGGCTGAATTTATTGGAAGGCATGGGCCAGATCAGCTCAATTACAACGATAGGAGGTTGCTAGACTTTTGTGCAGTGCATGGGCTTTTAATTACCAACACACTGTTCCGGCATCGGCGCATCCACACATCATAGATGCATACCTCGTCCAAGCAAGATTATCTGCTACATGACCAGGAGTCGGCGCCATTTCCTGTTCGCCTTCGGGTTTGACAGGGATGTTCTACATTATTTTATATTTTTTTCGACCATATAGCTTGAGCTTTCCATTGCTGTAAGCAGAGGAATTTCCATCTAGTACAGATACAATGGGAGGCTGATCAATGCCTGGGTGCTGTCAAGGGATGGCTCCCTATTGGTCAACTATATATTATATATGGTGATGATCTGGTGATTGCTGTGCACTCAGAGAAGTGGAGGCGCTGTTGCTTCACCTGGAGTTTGCTACTTAAGAGATGGGGCCTTACCATCAGCCCCTCCAAAACTAAGCACCTGCCTGGGTATTTTGTAACATCAAACATTCCACCCTATCAACTCCCCATTGTGGAGAGAGTAGAGAGGTTTCCATACCTGGGCAGTTTTCTTATGACCAGAATATGGATTCCTGCTGTCATGAAAGCTTAAAATCAAGGTTGTATATATTGTCTTGAAAAATAATGAAAATAAAAATAAAATGAAAGTAACATGTAATTTACTCGAATTTATGCAATTATGCTAATCAGGATTGTCTTCGTTGTCTCGGGGTGTATTACCAATCGTGATAATACGTATAAATATATGTAATTTATTCAATTATGCTAATGTATGTGATTATGATAATTAGGCTCGGTTTGTTTCTCGGGGTGTATTTCCAATCGTGATAATACAATGATTCTCGCTTTAACTTTCACTGATTATGTTTTAGTGTGTTTGTCAGGCCTCATAATTCAGATCTCACCGCAGGATATAGTTCTTATAATTAATATTATGCATGAACTTAGGAAGGAACCACTCTGATTCTTCTGTGTTAAGAAACTTTAATATCTAAAAACACTCTAATATGCGAACACTTATGCTCGGAATTGTAAACACAGTACTCCTGGAGATGTCCTACTCATTGATCCGTACAATTAACCCTCAATGGTTACGTTTGTTAAAACTCAGCAACAGAATAATGGGCTAATTTCTCAGAGTAGAGCGACCATGCACGGCGATAGGAACAGTCCTTAAAAAATAATGACAATATTCATACGAACAGTGATAAAGAAACATGTGCCGCAATGCAAAAGTATACATCAATTAATTATTTGGTAAGATTATGTAATTAAGAATAGTATATGTGCGAGTGTATGTTTAGCTAACAGATGCTTCTCAATTGCCTAATGGAGCTTCACTGAGAACAATAGGCTACCTGTCAGAGGAGCGCGACCATATACGACATCTAGTGTGTCCTCAATGGGTTTCTTGGTAAGAATATGCAATTAACGAAATGTCCTGGAACAATAGTGTGCGGCAGTGTGCCTGTTTGCCTACCAGATGCTTATCATTTGGCTAATGGCTTCAATGAATTCACGGGCAAGATTCTGTGATCAAAAGAAAATCTCAACTCAATAGTATTCCTGTGAGTGTGTAGATTCGTAACATCGATGCTTATAAATGTTTAGTGTGTCATCAATTAATTCATTGGTAAAGATATGCAATTAACGAAAACGAATGACTAAAATACTTCTAAACGACCGTATTCATGCAACTCAATGGACCGAGCAATGCTTTTCACGATCTGCTAATAGTTAACGCACCACCTTGGGATGGCCACCCTTTCGAAACACAAAGATAACTTTTGGAACAATCTTATTAGTCCCGATATGCGTGTCATGTGTGTGTCTGGGTGTGTTGTCTCCGAGGTGAGACGTTCCTTGTACCAAAAAAACATCTCGGTTCCCAGCTGGGGGCGATTAGTCTGTGTGTGGGCGTGTCATACACACGGCGCTCTCGCCTGCACCAACACTCCCTCTCTTGGGCTATGCTGATAGGTTCTGTCCACTGCTGGGGTGGTTGTTGAGTCGGCACGATGCTTACGCCATCGGCGGTGCTCGTGCTGGCAGGATGATGATGGGTCCGGCTCCGTCTGCGTCGATGTGCGTGATGATCCCATTGTCAGACACCGCTCGTAGCTCGTCCGCTGATGCCGCTCATCACCCCCTTTTAAACCATGCACGGTTGATCCTTGTAGACTGTGAGACGGTTTGGAGAAGCGGCGCCAGTCGCCCCCCCCCTCTCCCAGTTGTCTACACGACTCGTACTGCTCAGAGGACACGCTATAGATCAAGGTATATCGTTCCGTGTCAGTCTCTTTATCTGCCCCTCAACTATCCTTCGCCTGTGGGTTGCGATTTAAAGGAGCACTCTCACGAAATAATGGTTGTACCAGTTTTCCCTCGAAGGCTTGACTTTGATCGGAGCACAATCGGAATGATTATCACTCTATGATCATAAGTGTTGACCGAACACCGCGACCTTGCCATCGGGAATAGTAATGCTACAGCACTCTTGCAAACGTATAGTAATACTGCGAGTACCAGCCTTGGCTCCAGTCTCTCTCAATGACGAGAAAAAAATAATTACAAGAAAATATATCGGTGATGCGGTGGCTTCTGCCGATGCAGAGCTCCCCGTCAATGTGCCTGTCACGGGGGCAATTCCCGGAGTCTGCCACTCGCAGAACTGATTTGCGTGTTACATGTTCTTTCTGAGTTGCCCCTCAGAGTGTTTGACTGGCTTTACAACTTTCCACAATTATCAATCTGGAAGCGGGGGGGGGGGGGGGTCCTTTTGGCCTTTTTGTCCAGCTGTCTTTATTATCGCCACGTTTCCATTCACGTTCTGAGCTGCGTTTCCCCACCTCTTCCCTCATGGTTGGAGGTGTTAAACAAAAATTCGCCTCAGACTTGCAGTCTCTCAAAGAGTGGCGCTGTGGTCATGTTTTCCGTTCACTCTTCACGAAATACTTAAGATAATACAATTCTTCTTTTACACCTTTTATAGCTTGGTACCATATAACGTTCGGCAGTTTTAACTCAGTGACTCAAAGTACGTTTTGCAGTATTTACAGCACTCACGTCACAGTTTGGAATCCTTGCATGGTATTTGTTATATTAAGGGGAGGTGCCCCCCTGCACACATGATTTACTGCTACCATGTGCTGTGTTAGCTGCTGGAAGACAAAAGCGGTTGGTGAGGCTCTGATCCGATGGAATACATATTATATTGGTAGTGTGTGATTTAAACATTTCGCATTGTATCTCTTCTGAATGACCCTAGGTCTAATACTTTCATAATTATTATTTCGTTTATGCTTAACCAAGATTTGTGGTATACCATAGTTGTTACCAAAGGTATTCTGAGGGTGTTATTGATCTTTGTTCCCCGTCTGTATCACCAGGGATCCGTGCTTCTTATTCTCAAGTTATATTTTGATATCCTGAGGTTGAAATATAGCTAAGCTTCGAACTTACTGTTGTATTTTAAAACCCCATCCAGTTCGCAATGCCCAACCACCCCTGGCTGGCTCTCGCCATCCGGGGTGATCCGTGACCCATGCTGTTTGACCAGTGTACATGTTGTTTTATGGCATTTTTCTCTTGAAGTCATTAGCCCCCCTTCCACCGGGTTTATATTTTTAATGACCTCCCAAGCAGGCCCGTGTGGCGAGCCAAGATGCAGCTACATCTTGATTAAAAAAAAAAAATTCAGAATCACTTAATATACATTTTTGGAAAAGGTATATATACAACAACGCTGTGTGGAAGCTACCTGGTATGTGACTCCATGCCGAAAAGTTGTACGTCTTCTCGGCCACAGTCATGCCCTCCCTTCTCTTTGCTTGTGAAAGGTGGACCTCCCTAATGGAACATCTGCGCTTGTTTAAAATATTCAGGTTAACCAGTCTGGGTTTTATGATAAACTCACAAATCCTTGAAAGATCTGGACACGGTCCCATCAGTGAGCTCCTCCGGCAGGCAAGGCTGCGTTGTCTAGGTCATGTAGCCCGTGTATCCAGCCACCTCATGCCAAAACAGATTTTGTTTGGCTGGATAGAGGGGGCTAAATGAGCGCGGTACAGGCTGGAGAAGATATGGTATTATGTGGTACGAGAGGATATGGAGCTCAGTAAACGTGCCAATGACTGGTACTAGCGGTGTCAAGATTGGCTTCTGTGGAGGGGGCTCGTGAAGGATGCTGCTGGACGGTTGGAGGCCGTCGCCCTGCAGTCGCTCACAACAACAAGCGGAGCACCAGATGACTAAAACGCAGTTGGCATAGTGGGGAGCATAGGTGGTCCATCTGCCAGTCATCTCAGTCAGTCAACCCATGGCTCCTGGATCAGTGCCGTGACCGTCTGCTAGCTAGCGTTCGACACTTCACATGGCCTTAAAGTGCAAATGGCCTGGCACAGGCGCCATAGTGACATCACCGCCATTTAGTGGCAAATTGGGGTTGTTTTTGTTGTTGTGCATATTGTGTGCATGTTGCGTAGTCGTGAGTGTATATTGTTAATATGTAGTGTATATTGTGTGTGTGGTATATAGGGTGTATATTGTATACTGTGTACATTGTGTGTGTTTTGTGTGTGCGTGTTGTGTAGTCGTGAGCGAGAACCCTCTGGGCGACTCGGGCATGGCGAGTGGGGGCCTTTCGGGCCTGCGCAGCCTGGCTTATCTGCGGGCCAGCGAGTGCAATCTCACGGCCGTGCCACAGGGTACAGTGCCCCGCCACCACAATAACAACCACAACTATCACAACCATAAACACCACAACAAACACAACAATAACCACCACAACAGCCATTTCCGCCACCAGCACAATAACCATTACCACCTCCACCAGAATCACCACCACAACCATTACCACCACAACCATTACCACCACAACCATGCCAACCACTGTGTCTCAACATGTCCCTGTGTCTCACCATGTCTCACCATGTCCCCGTGTCTCACCGTGTTGCACCCTATCGTACCGTGTCGCACCATGTCCCTGTGTCGCACCGTGTCTCACCCTGTCTCCGTGTCTCACCCTGTCCCCGTATCTGACCGTGTCCCCATGTCTCACCATGTCCCAGTGTCTCACCGTGTCCCTATGTCTCACCGTGTCTCACCATGTCCCCGTGTCTCACTGTGTCCCGGTGTCTCACTGTGTCCCGGTGTCTCACCATGTTTCACCATGTCCCCGTGTCTCACCCTGTCTCCGTATCTGACCGTGTCACTGTGTCTCACTATGTCGCACCATGTCAACGTATCTCACCGTGTCTCACCATATCTTACCGTTTCCCTGTGCCTCGCCGTGTCCCTGTGTCTCATTGTTTCACTGTGTTTCACCATGTCCCCGTGTCTCACTGTGTCCCCGTGTCTCACTGTGTTTCACCATGTCACCATGTCTAGGACTTCCGCCGCAGCTGCAGGAGCTCTACCTGGACTCCAACGCCATCAAGACAGTGAGGAAGGACGACCTCAAGGGCCTGACCAAACTCACCAGGTGAAAGACCCTGATGGTGGTGTGACGGTGGTGTGACGGTGCTGTGACGGTGCTGTGATAGTAGTGTGACGGTACTGTGATAGTAGTGTGACAGTGCTGTGACGGTGCTGTGATTGTGGTGTGACGGTGCTGTTATAGTAGTGTGACGGTGGTGTAACGATGGTGTGACGGTGCTGTGACGGTGGTGGTGGCGGTGTTCCCCAGGTTGGGCCTGAGTGACAATGCGGTGAAGTCGGTGGAGGCCGGGGCTCTGGATCTCTCCTCACTGCGGGAGCTCCACCTCGACCACAACGAGCTCAGCAGCGTGCCACTGGGCTTCCCCGCACTCAAGCGCCTGCAGGTGATCACCACCAGCATCAACAGCACCACCACCGGCACCATTAAACAAAAATAACCCCTCTTTAGCCTTATCAGACTGTTGGGGCAAGTGTGGTTAGCGAGCACCTATGAAGGCCGGCACGGCACACGAGGGGGTGGGTGGCCAACACTACGCCCGGCCGCCTTTGTCTACCTAGTGGCGATGTTTACACACTGCACCAGGTACTCATTTGAGGTGGAGTCGACCTAGGAGAGTACCAGAAACGGTTCAGACGGTCGTAACTGGTGTTGGCCGTGAGCGGGATTTGAACCTGGGTCGCCGGGTTTATAGCGTGGTGCGTTAACCGCTACACGACCAGCACCACCACCGACACAGCGAAGGTGGTGGTGGCACCATATCGTTTGCCAGCGCCCACGAAGTTATCCGGCCCGGGCCACCGGCTTCACCTCCTCCTCTCTCACTCCCCAACCCCACCACCTCCCACCTCGCACCCCCAGGTGATCTTCCTGCACGACAACAAGATCGCGTCCGTCTTCAACGACTCGTTCTGCCCGCCAGTGTTCAACCCCAAGAAGGCACTTTACACCTCCATCAGCCTCTTTGGCAATGCGCTGCGCCCCTGGGAGGTGCCGGCCTCTGCCTTTAGCTGCGTTAGCGGGCGCGCCGCCCTGCACCTGGGCAACTACCGCAAGTGATCGACCACGACAGCGCCAGCGCGGCGCTTGTGCTAGCGCAGCAACAACACCAGCAGCAGCAGTAGCAGCAGTAGCAGCAGTAGCACCAGCACCAGCAGTAGCACCAGCAGCAGTAGCAGCAGTAGCACCAACAGTAGCACCAGCACCAGCAGTAGCACCAGCAGCAGCAGCAGTAGCACCAGCAACACTAAAATCAGTATCACCATCAGCATTAGCACCAGGAGTACTAACAGCTGTAGCACCAACAGGTGTAGCACCAGCAGTAACATTAACACCCTTACCATCACCAGCACTAGCTGGTGAGCTAGCAAGCAGCCAATGACACCGGAAGCACGAGCAGCCGAAGCACAGACGGCAGGATAACTCGCAGCATCCAGCAGTCGTGGGCACCAGCGGTGCTGGAAGATCACCGGAAGAACGGATAGAACGAGCAGCATCAGCAGTGCATCGGCACTAGCAGCACCGGTAGAAGCAGCAGCACGAGCGGCGGGCACTCGCTGTGCATGCGTTGCGTAACCGGCCTGAGCCTATACCCTGCCATCTGAGCACGAGCCCACCGTCCCACCAACCGACCGACTGCTGGACGGACAGGCAGACAGACAGACAAGGCACAGACAAGGCAGACAGACAAGGCACAGACAAGGCACAGACAAGGCAGACAGACAAGGCACAGACAAGGCAGACAGACAAGGCACAGACAAGGCAGACAGACAAGGCAGACAGACAAGGCAGACAGACAAGGCCGACAGACGGACAGACACGGCAAGATAGAAAAGTAGCGACGTGGACATACTGACAGAGGCCAATAGATAAAGGTCCCCCATGTAGCCTTAACATACCGTTGGGGCAAGTGCTGTTAGCGAGCACCTATGAAGGCCGGCACGGCACATGAAACACCACGCCCGGCCCCCTTTGCCACCCCAGTGGCGATGTTTACATCCATTGCTCTAGGTACTCATTTGAGTCAAACTAGAAGGGAGGCCCAGTTAGCGGGGTTCAGATAACCACCGCGGGTATCAATGGCTATGAGCGGGAATCGAACTCGGGAAGCCAGGGTTCGTGGCGCAGCACCAGTGGCACTCACTCCCCTGTCACACCGCAGACAAGAGAGGCAGAATAGACACACGGGTGGACCAGACAGATAGACGGACCAGACAGACAGACGGACCAGACAGACACCGAGGCCAGCATAGAGACGTGCGGATGGACAGACGGGCAGATGCAGGGATCGTCCAGAGCTGTACCTCCTCCTGTGTGCGTAGCGGAATCGCCGTTACCTGCCACCTGGAACCCGTTCTATTAAAGGTTATTATCAGCAGCCTGTCCTCAGCCTCCACGTGGTGGTGTGATGTATGTGATAGCGCTGATGGAGATACGTGTCGTGGTGTGGTGGTGGCACTGATGGATACGTGCGTGGTGATGTAGTGATGGCATTGATGGGGATGTGCGTGATGTGGTGATGGTGTAGTGTGTTCCAGGACACTTTCGACGACGTAGTTGGAGGCACACTTATTTATTAAGTACCAAGTACAGAACAGGCCGGGATGTACAACACTGGAAGGGGTATCGGCCCCTTCACCCGTCTAACTGGGAGGTCAACTCTCGAGGTCACAGCTAGCCTACTCCTAGGTCCTCCACTACCGGGCTAGGGGAGGCTAGCTAACCCAGCCCTGGTTAAGCTGGGATTACGGCACCCTGAGTCCCCAGACCGGCTCTGACAAGAGCATCGGCTCTGGGCTCTCAGGGCCACGCCACTGGCTCGCCCTGGTCGGCCCTGAGAAGGACAGCGATCCAGGAGAGTCCCAGGGCCTATCTAGCAGATCTTCTTTCTTCACTGGTTAAAGCTGAACACACACTGCCCCGAGCCCTCCGGCTCACCGCCTTATATCTCAACTCCCCCACTGAGGGGTGGGGCTGCGGGGGATCCCAGCTCCGTGTCAGCCCCCCAGGCTGAACGGTGCGGACGTCGCTGTAAGCACCTCCTCGCGTACAGACATAGCCACGCCCAGTGTGTTTGTTTCCCATCCGTAACAACTCTACAACACCCCCTCCGTAACACCTCTACAATGGTACTGATGCAGGGACCCATAGACTCACCACACAGAGACCCATAGACTCACCACACAAATACATAGATTCATCACACAGTGCTCCACAGACCCACATGCAAACCCATAGTCTCACACAGAGACCCATAGACTCAACACACAGAGACCCATAGATTCACATACAGACCCACAGAATCACAGCAACCAATAAACTCACCGAGATCCATCGACTCCCAAGGATACCCAAAGGCTAAACCATACCTATACCCACACAGACCTGTGGGGGCTGACGCCCGCCTCCCCGCTCCCTGTGAGCGGGCGGGTCGCGACGTCCACCCCCTCCACTCCTCCCTCCTCCTCGTCGGCCACCTCTCGCCGGGGCCCCGCCGATCGTGTGATCGGCCCCCCAGCACCAGCGCCCTCTCTGAGGGACATGGCTGATTGGCTGGCTCACCACCGCCCGGGGTTATCCCGCACACGCCCACGAACACCACCACACAAGCGAACGCGGAGGCGTGCAAGCGCGCGCCCCTGCAGGCGCGTATTTCGCGCAAAGGTTAGCGCGGTATTAATATGCGCGTGCCCCTCTGGGTGGTTAAGCCCTAATCTGCCAGCACACAAAGGCTAATGCTAAAGGGCTGTATGAATACACGTGCAAGCCTCGCCGTTAATGCTATTGTCGCTGTGTAAACGCGCTGTGTAAACGCCGGCGAGCGGGTTTATCGCACCCCGCCCCCGCCCTAATTACTCACGCGGAACACTGCAAGCGCTCGTGTTTCACATACCTGCGCGTAAACTCGCGTGAGCGTCGGCGCCTGTGTATGTTTTAATACACGCGCGCCACACGCACACGCTCAAATTACTAACACCGTGCTCAGGTTCCACCCATACACACAGAAATGACACAGCACCGATACTCTATTAATGGCGCAAATACACACTACCTGGAAGTGGAATATCTCGCGAGGAGAGCCTAGCCTAACTCTGCTTATGAACCAGTCACACAAACGTCTTACCACGTACCTCGAAGCTGGACTTGCGGCATCCCATGGACGCTGAGAGAGTCGGAGGGAGGAGGACGAGGGAAGACTTGACCTATAACTGTCTCACAGCAGCGCTCGCTGGCATCACACGGATGCTGTGAGCAGCTCGAAGAGGCAGGACGGCAGGGAGAGGGTCTTGACCACCCGGAGGTTAAAGCCAAGAGACCGAAATCGTGCCCTGGCTCCTCTTTTTATGCTCTAAACTTCAAAGGCCCAGGGTGATGTTGTATCGCGCAGCCAATCGGGTGCTTACCTGTGCTGCCGCTCCTTTATTTCTTCTCCCATGGGGGAGTGCTGCTGCTCCGCTCACCCATTGTTCTTCCATGCCCAGTAGTTCTCATCCCAATGTCGTGAGTGACTCATTGCGGTTTGCCCCAGTGAACATTTTCCTTCTGCGCCCATACAATTTGAAGCCAATTTAGGGGCACCACAATGTAACCTGTCCTGTGAGGGTCGGCCAATCTCCTGGTACCGGGAAACCATGGGACTTTCCTTCTAGAGGTCCTTTGGATTAAAACCCGATGTGCCAGGCAATCCCCCACCAGGGCACTACGTGGGTGCGCTGTGTGCAGGTGTGTGTTTAGTGCAGTGGCCGGAAGGGAATTGTGACGCTTGCGGAGTTGTTCCGCGGTCGTGGCACCACAGACCTATAGACTAAAATCTTGACGTAAAGCTTTCGTGACTGCAGGAATTCATATTCTTTGGCTCTTTTGGTAAAGTCACGTAGATAGGTTCAAAGAAAATAACAAAAAATAACAAAAACTACGATGTTTCGATCGCAACACAAGTGGTCGAACCGTCGTAGTTTTTGTTATTTTCTTTGAACCTATCTACGTGACTTGACCAAAAGACCCAAGGAACACCTATAGACTCATCACACAGAGACCCATCCACTCACCACAGAGACCCAGACTCATCACAGAGACCCACAGACTCTCACAGAGACCCACAGACTCACCACACGGAGACCCATGAACTCACCCCACAGAGACCCACAGACACACACAGAGACATATAGATGCATACAGAGACCTATAGACTCACCATGCAGAGACCCACAGACTCACCCAAAGACATATAGACTCACAGAGCGACACAGACTCACAGAGAGACCCATTGACTCATCACAGAGACCCATCGCCACCACAGATACCCAAAGTCTCATCACACAGAGACCTATAGACTCATCATACAGATACCCACAGACTCTCAAAAAGACCCATAGAATCACAGAGACCCATCTACTCACAGAGAGACCCAAGGGCTCACACTTGGATGTGTGGTGATTGAGTTGAAGGTGGAGGAGGTTTACCAGCACCTCGCACCCATCCATGGCTCGCTGTGGCCAGTGTGGCGGCTTGGAGGCGACGCCAGGTTCACAGCTGGTCAGCGTTGGCGCCGCCCCCCCCCCCCCCAAAAAATGGCATTGCTCACAACCACCGCTCCGTTACCAACCGTCACCATTCGCCAATAAGTGACAGTGACGTCACCACGGCGCCTGTGCCAGGCCAGGTGCACTTTGAGGCCACGTGAAGTGTCGAAGGGTCGCTGACAGGTCTCGGGACAGACCCAGGTGCCATGGGTTGGCTGACTGAGTTGAATGACAGATGCACACCAGCTGCACCCGGTACTGTGCCAAATTGCTGCATTTTTGCCGTCCAGCACTCCGCTCATTGTTGTGAGCGTCGCTCCTCCACCCTCCGTTGTTGTTGGAGGGCGACTGCCTCCAACTGCCCAGTAGCAGCCTCCTTCACGAGCCTCCTCCACAGAGGCTGACCCCGACACTGCTGGTACCGGTCATCGGCAAATCCACTCAACTCCACATCCTCCCATACCGCTTCAGTCCACCTCCACTCCAGCCCATGCCATGCCCGCCCAGCCCCCTCCATCTACTTACATACTCACCTACCGGTGGACTCAAACACTCACCCACTCATATCTACTCACGCACCCACGCGTGCAATTTTAAATGCAGGCTACGCAAAGCATCGTGATCAATTCACACCAAAATCTACCCTCAACCATTTACACCACTTATCCGTGAACGATGCGCACACTCATCAGACACTATGGTTGTGTTATAACGCGGCGTCTATCTGTGGCCTCGGCGCATTGTTCTTAATGGGCGCGTGGTGATGGTGAGAGATGATTCGGCGGTGAACACTGAATTATCGCGGCTAAATTTAACGTTCAGGTGACATGGAGCACGGTACGTGAAGAACCTCTTATCTGTCCTGTAAGCAGACTCCTCTGCTTGGGATATTTAATACTTCAATGTACAGACAACAGACTGCAAGCGAGCACCTATGAAGATCGGCACGACCGCCTTTGTCTCCCCAATCCTGATTATTATATACCGCGCGAGGTACTCATTAGAGATTGAGTTGACCAGTGATAATCATCACTTGGTGTTGACCGTGAGTGAGGAATCAAACTCAGGTCACCGGGTTCCAAGCTGTGCACTATAACCGCTGCGCCACCACGCCCCGCCCACCTAACGCACTGACAACAGCTATGTAGTGGTGACCACCATGGAGCTTGTGCCAGGCTAGGTGCACTTTGAGGCCAAGTGAAGTGTGGAAGGGTCACTCTTCGCAGGACGTCATGGAACAGACCCAGGTGCGATGGGTTGACTGACTGAAACAACTGGTAGATGCACCACCTGTGCTCCCGACTGTGCCAGCTAACTGCGTTTTAGCCACCTGGCACTCCACTCATTGTTGTGAGCGTCGTTGCTTTACCCTCTGCTGCTGTTGTAGGGCGAATGATTCCACTCAGCTCCACATCCTCCTGTACTGCATCAGTCCATCTGTTCTTTAGCCCATGCCGCATCCGTTTATCTCCATCTATCGAACCAAACAAAAAATGATTGGGCATGCGGTGGCTAGGCATGTGGGCTACATGACCCAGCCAACGCAGCCTTGCCTGCCGGAGGAGCTCATTGATGATGGGACTGTGTCCAGATCTCTTAATGATCTGTGAGCTACTCGCACAAAAAGATCCCCGTATAGCTTTTAACAGACTGTTGGGGTAAGTGCTTTATAACATCCTCAAAGGGGCGCTGCAATATGATGTAATCAAAATCAATGATCAGAGATTTGCCCATATATGGTCTTTGTGGATCATGAATCGAGACTAATTTTATTAAGTCCGCTCAGCTGATCTGGCAGCAAGACCAAAATATCCGATTTAATCTTAAATAATCTGCGTTTCACAGATCATACAAAGCAACGCCATTGATGTCCGATTTTTAAGTAATTTGTTTATATTAAAATTTTAATGTAGTCGATTAGACTTGTGTGTTAAATCAATGTGCATTTACGTCATTTTCTATATGTATAAATCAATGTTATGCTAATGCCCGATTTTATCATAGCCGCGATTCAGTTTATTTCGATGTGCTACTTCATCTTTAACTCGATCCTGCTAGTATCCAATTTTATATTAAACTTAATTTAGTGAGTGAATAAAGGACCACGTGTATGCGAGATAGGGGGAGGCACGAGCGAGGAAGAGGGAGATCGTTGGAGTGTTGGGGAAGGAATATGGAGATATTGGGATGGACGAACGAAGAGGGAGATAGTGGATGGGACGGGAGAAGAAGAGGGAGATAGTAGGAGTAACGGGAGAGGAAGAGGGAGATAGTGGGAGTGATGGGGGAGCAAGAGATAGTGAGATGGACGTTTGAGGAAGAATGAGATAGTGAGAGGGACGGGGGAGGACGAGTGAGATAGTAGAAGGTACAGGGGTGGAAGTGAGAGATGGTGGGATGGATGGGGGAGGAAGAGGGAGATGGTAGGTGGGAATGGGAAGGAAGAGGGAGATAATGGGAGCTACGGAGGAGGAGGGGCATTGTGGGACGGGTTGGAGAGGTAGATAGTGGGAGGGACGGGAGAGGAATAGGGAGATAGCCACTGATGTTAGCCATGGCCAAAAATTGAAACTCGGTTCACAAAGTTCATAGTGTAATGGGCGATGAGGTGGCATATCCTGGCTGGCCAGGAGAAGGCAGTACAGCAAGTAGGATAAGCACCATTTCTGTCTGCATGGGATAGAGGGTTGCCCCCTTGCACGAGTGGGTTTTCTCTGGGTGCTTCTGTTTCCCCTCACGTTTATGAACGCTAATTAATTGCCCAATTGCATTATTGCTATGCACCGCGACGTTTTGCTATGCCATGTGATCACAATTGGGCACCACGGTGGCGAGATATTTTAACTATTTTGCAGGGTATACAGTGAGGGAAAAAAGTATTTGATCCCCTGCTGATTTTGTATGTTTGCCCACTGACAAAGAAATGATCAGTCTATAATTTTTCGATTTAAAGCTTTCGTGACTGCAGGGATTCATCTTCTTGGTTCTTTCGGTAAAGTCACGTAGAAGGGAAGTAATAAAATAATAAAAATAAAACATAATAAAATAATTCTCACGACGTTTCGGCCACAATGCAAGCAGCCGTCCTCAGGTGAAACCAGGTCTGTCGAGGCGACAGCGTCTGAATTAAACAGCACACGTGCTTGGAGCATATATATAAGCTGGGTTGGAAAGAGGGGGGGGGTGCCTTAACAAAATAATTTGCATATCAAGAGGAATTTAGCATATTTATGGGAAATGCAGGTATGTGATTAGTACTACTTGTGTCCGTGCATTATGCAGGATTAGCAGCATCCAAGGGAGGGGATATGGGAAATGCAGGTATGTGATTAGTGCTACTTTGCCCGTGTATGATGCAGGATTAGCAGCATCACAGGGAGGGGATAGGGGTAGCATTAATAAAGTGAAGAAGTGTTAATAGTATATAGCTGCAGTAACTAAAACCACCACGTAAACAACTAAAGTATAAACTACATAGTATCATTATTATACTAAATATACTCTACAATAAGCTGAGTTACTAACAGTAAGT
>JAAXLI020001481.1:0-14899 GCA_014621495.2 Entosphenus tridentatus
AGCGCCCAGGTGTGTGCAAGTGATCTGACCTCTCAGAGAGATCAGATGCAACGATACACTCGAGCAATTGCAAAAGAAAATCCCAACTACAGTCTTACGAGATCGCCCACCCATCATGTCACACCCACGCACCGTCACCCACCTACCCTCACCCCGTCATGTCCACCAGCACGAATTCCGCCCGCTGCCTGTGGTCCAGCCACCCACCACCACTCATTTTCATTGGTTGTGAATGCACTTGAAAACTCCCATTGGCAATGAATGCACTGGAAATCAAGCTGCTTGTAATGTGCCATCGTACCTGTTCTGCTTGGCTTCTTTGTTATTTAAATTTTATGAGCTCTGCATTGAATCTAATCTAGAGACCGGATGTTGATCAAATCTGATGCTGTAGCTGAAAGTATCACTCACACTGAAGGTCCCATTTCAACACAGTTGCGTGTAAACCAATTACCTACGACCATGTCTCACTCAATTATTCTCTCTAAAAAGGCATTCTTGCTGCTATTGTGCAGAATCCTATGGCCCTTGTTACACACACCCTGTACACTGGGTATGGCTGCAGTCCTGCCACATGGGTGCCAAGGCTTTGTGTAACGTCGGCAGATCTATGCGGCCCCAACCGATAGCTGTGCTGTCATCAATGTATGAATTTGAGATGCAGAAAGCCAGGACCACCCTCCGAAAATAACCAAGGCATTGTGAATTTGATGCGCAAAAACCTCCCAGTTCCTGGTGATGAGAAGGGATGGCAGCAGAGCGTAGTGATCGACAGTTTTAGTAATGAGATGCGTGCTCCCGTTCTTTACAGGATGACAGTGGAACCATCAGCAACAGTGAAGAGGATGAGGAAGACGAGGGAGATGAAGATGACGATGATGATGTTGAGGATATGGGTGGTATTGCTGGTGTGGAGCACGGCCCCCTCCGCCCCCGTGGGCGTGGAGGCCCCACACCTAGGAAACCCAATCCTCTCCCCGAGAGCGACAATGACTTCTGATCCCCCGTCAGAGATCAGATGCAGCTAGACACACGAGCCATTACAATGTTTCGATTTAAAGCTTTCATGACTGCAGGGATTCATCTTCTTGGTTCTTTCGGTAAAGTCACGTAGAAGGGAAATAATAAAATAATAAAAATACAATAATTCTCACTACGTTTTGGCCACAACGCAAGCAGCAATATGCTAAATTCCTCTTGATATGCAAATTATTTTATCAAGGCGCTCTTCCCCCTCCAACCCAGCTTAAATATACGCTCCAAGCCTGGGGTGTTTCATTCAGACGCTGTCTTCCCGACAGACCTGTTCTTCACCTGAGGACGGCTGCTTGCATTGTGGCCGAAACGTCGTGAGAATTATTTAATGTTTTATTTTTATTATTTTATTATTTCCCTTCTACGTGACTTTACCGAAAGAACCAAGACATTACAATGTTGTCTGAACGACCACCACCAGCTGACCCTGTCACAGAAGGATGACTATCACGTGCTCATCCTGTCACATCCACCATCACCCACCCAGGTTTGGCTTCTGAGTTGCGGTGTGACACAAGCACCGTTTCATCAATTAATGTCCATTTGGAAGACCTTTGCATTTATTCACATGGTAATTTATGCTTTTCTATTCACGCAAATTACACTCGAATGATATGCTGTTACATTAAAGCTGACGAAGCAAACACAACTGTACAAACGACACAAGAAATGATAATTTACAAGATGAAAAATTTGGACAAAATTAATCAATTCTTGAAATTAATTGTGGCCCTGAATCGTGAAAATTGAGTCGCCGGGGTGTGGGTCAATCAATGTGCCCCTCATCGAATGTTCCGACGAGCACTTAGCGACTGAAACTGTGATGTATTCTTTG
This sequence comes from Entosphenus tridentatus, assembly GCA_014621495.2. Lineage (NCBI taxonomy): Eukaryota > Metazoa > Chordata > Hyperoartia > Petromyzontiformes > Petromyzontidae > Entosphenus > Entosphenus tridentatus. Next base: position 1,871 of record JAAXLI020001481.1, read on the forward strand.
CATTGGACTGGCTGACAATGATACTGACTTGCCGATGTAGCAAGGATGGCTTTAAACGAGCGTGTGTCTGTAACTCTCCTGGTTAATACAACTGTGTTTCACATTTCTATTTAAACGTGATCCGTAATTCATTAAGTGGTTAATGCAAACCTTTTGTTATGTATCCCAAATCAAGGCCTCAAATTAACCATGTGCCTATTTGTCTTACGTAATGAACATTTAATAAACAATAGCATTCCATAATATTTTGCACACGTCAGAACAAGTCAGGATTGATCAAAAATGTGTAGTGTCAGGTTAAGTTGTGCGCTACCATTCCCGTACTGTATAAGTTAATTCATTACATAAAGTGACGACCGCGAAATCCACGTTAATCGTTTTTATCTTCCAGGCCAGTGGTCGCATGTAGCCCTTTGAGGGCTGCTTCGTGACGCTTTATGAAGGAGCGTCTCTTTGTAATCACATGTATTGCATCTCTTGAACATTTTTTTTTACCGAATTAGAAACAAATGTCTCGTCTTGTTATTTCGGTTGCCGACCCCCATTCAAGGCATTTGGATTCGTTCCTTCGAGTTTACCTAATCAACTGCTATGAGAAAAGTAATTCGACTTTGTACGAATTGATGCAGTGATACAAGCCCTTGTAAGCCAAGATCGAAATAAGATTATATAAATATACTGTCTTTACTCAAACCCGCCCCACGTCTTTCCGAAAATGGACTTCCCCTTTGCCTGTGTAACCTTCGATGTTTCTCTGCCTCAGATTATTGGGTTTCAGTTTCTGTTTCTTTGTTTTTCTTCTAGTTTTCAGAAAATATTTCACTGCTTGAACCCTCCTATTAGCACTTTTTGGTTATGTATGGTGCGAAAGAAGTTCAACATAAACATAATAACAATAACCTGCCTACTCACCCTGTCTCACTCAAATCAACTTCGCCCAGAGTTGCCAAGTCTCACGGAAAAAATGAGCAGCGCTGTCTTTAAACACAAGCCAAAGTGACCTGCCATGTACATCACCTCGCAAATTCATATGTGCAGGTGACATAGTCCTTGCTGAACAGGGCGCACACCTCGAGAACACTGCCACACACATTTCTGCTGCGGAGGGAGCTGGTAGGAACGTTGGGTTGCTCGGTCAATGGCCAGGGTCAACGGCGGCGTGGTGTATTCCGTAAATATGCCCGACTGAGGGCGGGCACAAGCCGGCGTGAGTAGGTTAAACGTTGAGTTTTATATGGGCACCACGGGATGAGCCCCTCCTCACCCAGCCCCTCCCTGCACGACGGACACAATAATTCCCTGTGGGCTGGTGTAACCAGGAGGTTCCTACCAGTGTAATTGTATTTGAGCCTTATTTCTGTCGCTGGAGAATCTGACCATATCTTAGAACCACCACAAGCACTTTCCACCTGAACAATCGCACAGCATATTACCACCCTTCATGCGTCCTGTGGTAACCCAGTCCGCTATGACCCCACCCCAAGATTTGCACGGTTGGCTACGTCCCGTGCGAATGGATTTCAACATACACCTCGGGGTTATCATAGATAGAAGCCGGACCTTCAAATCAAGAATCACTGCTTCAGCAATTTGCAGGAACAACATCGCGCCCCTCGGCTGATCTACTGCAAACTACCCCAGTCGTCTTCACCGATCTACTCGGCGGCAGTGTTTGTGCTCCAGTCGGGTCCAAGAAGCTCTTACATAAAACTACTAGAGATACAAATTTCAATAACGGGACACGCATCATAACCGGAGCACTGCAACCGACACCAATGCCCTAACCCTGCCATGGTGAGCATTGTCACCAAATATCCGCAGAAACTTGCAAGCTGAAAGGGCGTTGACATGTTTTCTTGCCGACGAAAACCAACCGACCCATCGACCAATGTGTCTTGACGATGTTTCTCTCGCCGTTCTTCTCACCTCAAATCCCTTCTGAGATCGCGCTCTGCTGCTGCTCCTGTCACCATCCCAGAATCTCACCCAGGTACGGAGAGAATAAAACGATGGCAAACGGTGTGGAACAACGCGGACGTCCAGAATAAACACCTCATTCGAGACTCGTAAAGATACAGACTCGTAGAGACATACATTCCACAAGTAGTGACTAATCCCATATCTGCATTTTTCATAAATATGCTAAATTCATATATTGATATGTAAATTCGTTTGTCAAGGCGCTCTCCTCCACTAACCCAGCTTAAATATACGCTGCCAAGCTTGGTGGTGTTCATTCGGACGCTGTCTTTCCGACAGCCCTGTTCTTCCCCTGAGGACGGCTGCTTGCGTTGTGGCCGAAACGTCGTGAGAATTTGATTTAACATTTTTTTTATTGTTTCATTTTTATTATTTTATTATGTTTTATTTTTAATATTTATTATGTTTTTAAATATTTTATTATGTAATATTTTTATTATTTCGATTTAAATCTTTCGTGACTGCAGGGATTCATCTTCTTGGTTCTTTCGGTAAAGTCACGTAGAATGGAAATAAAAAAAAACGTAAAACATCATTCAGACGCTGTCTCCCCGACAGACCTGGTCTTCACCTGAGGACGTCGAGAGAATTATTTTATTGTTTTATTTTATTGTTTTATTTTATTATTTCCATTCTACGTGACTTTACCGAAAGAACCAAGAAAATATTTTTATTATTTTATTATGTTTTATTATTTTATTATGTTTTTTATTTTATAATTTTTATTTGTATACTTTTTTATGTTTTCTTTTAAAATGTATTTTATGTTGTATTATTATATTATTATTTCCCTTCCACGTGACTTTACCAAAAGAACCAAGAAGACATACATACCGTATCAACCCACAGTTTTGCCCGTATTCTTCTACAGGGAATTTAAAACTTTGCAGGTCCACACGAACGCGCGCGCCGTCAACGAACCATCGAAACGACACGAACTCTCTCCTGCCAAGGCGCAAGACAACACAAACCACACCCCGAGATGCCGTGGGGGGAGGAGGGAAGGACATTACACTCACTCGAGACCGCCGACGAAGCCTCACTCACAATCACCCACGCAGACCCCTGACCAAGATGGCCGCAACATCCGGTCATGGATCTGTCAACGTCACGGATGTGAGACCCTTGACCCGGATGTGATGGGGCGCTTCTCGCGGGTGCTTGTGGGGGCGGCGTGGTCTACGCGTGCAGAGGTCGCGTCCCGTCACGTGGTGGTTTGAGCAGCAGCAGCAGCGAGGAGGAGAGAGGAGAGAGCGCGTTTGTTGATACTCGTGGTGGTGGTGGTGCTGCTGCTGCTCGTGGTGGTGGTGCTCGTGGTCCTGCTCGTGGTGCTGCTGCTGCTGGAGTAGAGTGCCGAGGCCGGGCGCGGTACTCCAAGCCGGACTAAGACCAGGGACCCGTCCAGTGTCATCCTCTCCTCCTCCTCCCCTTCTCCTCTCTCCGTCACCCGTCTCGCCGCACGATGTTGGGGGCGCTGCGCTTCTGCCGCCAGCTGAGCAGGTAATGAAGGGTACGCGGCGAGAGACTGAGCCGGGGTTAGACACAGACACTGGACTGGGGTTAGACACAGACACTGGGCCATGGTGAGAGACTGGGGTTAGACACAGACACTGGGTCATGGTGAGAGGCTGGGGTTAGACACAGACACTGGGTCATGGTGAGAGACTGGGGTTAGACACAGACACTGGGTCATGGTGAGAGGCTGGGGTTAGACACCGACACTGGACTGGGGTTAGACACAGACACTGGGTCATGGTGAGAGACTGGGGTTAGACACAGACACTGGACTGGGGTTAGACACAGACACTGGGTCATGGTGAGAGACTGAGGTTAGACACAGATACTGGGTCATGGTGAGAGAATGGGGTTAGACACAGACACTGGGTCATGGTGAGAGACTGAGGTTAGACACAGACACTGGGTCATGGTGAGAGACTGGGGTTAGACACAGACACTGGACTGGGGTTAGACACAGACACTGGGTCATGGTGAGAGACTGGGGTTAGACACAGACACTGGGGTTAGACACAGACACTGGGCCATGGCTAGAGACGTGCTGTTTCCGCAGGCAGGGAGGGGTTCCCTGCGCCCTGCGCTGCCTGGGCAGCTCGTCTTTGCGACCCGCGGACGCGCTCGCCGCGCCGCCCCTGGACGCGGAGCCTCACGAATTCTCGCCAAAGGTGCAGCAGCTCGTGAGCGACATCACGAGCCTCAGCCTCCTCGAGGTGGCGGACCTGAACAAGCTGCTCAAGGTACGCCACGCCCTCCGCGGCCGCCCTGAGTCGATGGTGTCCGCGCCTTGAGATGATGTCTGCGCATTCACTCGTCGCTTGTCGTGTCCTCGCAGAAAACTCTGAACATCCAGGACGTGGGCTTTATGCCGATGGCTGCCGCCACCTCGGCCGCAGCGCCTGCCGAGGCGGTGAGTGGCGACACCTCCCGTGACTTCTCATTGCACGCTGCCTGCAGCTCCGCTCGTGCACAAGCTCACACGTGCCCACTGCTCGCATGTGACCACTCGTTGCTCCTCACAGTTCACTCCTCACTGCACGCTTCTCAACACTCGCTTCTGACCGCTGGCTTCTCCTCACCCTTGATTGCTCATCGCTAGCCCCTCACCGCTCGTTCATCCTCACCGCTTATTCCTCATTGCTCACTCCTCACCGCTCGCTTCTCCTCGCCACGTACTCCTCACTGCTCGTTCCTCCTCACCGCTTATTCCTCATTGCTCACTCCTCACCGCTCGCTTCTCCTCGCCACGTACTCCTCACTGCTCGTTCCTCCTCACCGTCCATTCCTCACCACTCGCTGCTCGCTCCCTCCTGTGCATGCCGTTCAGGAGGAGGACGCTCCGGTCAAGAAGGAGAAGACTCACTTCATGGTTCGCCTCACGGAGGTGCGCGGCTCCGACAAGGTGAAGCTCATCAAGGAGGTGAAGGCCTGCATGCCCGGCCTCAACCTCGTGCAGGTGAGCGCTTTGCCCGGCCGCACAGCGTGCCGCTGTGGGCGAAACTGAATGCGAGCAATGACAATCACACGCCGACAGCCGAATCTACATATCTCTCGAAGTATTCACCTGGATTTAACCTCAGAAGGAACGTCTCATTTGCCGGGGTGTCCAGAAGGTCAGGTGATGCAGACCTTGAAAACACACGTGTGTGCACTGGCACAGCAAACACGTAACAACGCGTAATGACACATACACAAAAGTTGAAATCGATAACTTGTACATTGGGCATTAATGTAGTGAACATCAAAGACAAAGATCCGCCTATAGCCTGTAACAAACTGTCGGAGCAATTGCTGTTAGCGAGCACCTATGAAGGCCGACACGGTACACGAGGGATGGGTGGCCAGCACCACATCCGGCTGCCTTTTGTCTCGCTAGTGGTATTGTTTACACACTGCACCAGGTACTCATTTGAGGCCGAGTCGACCTAGGGGAGATCTAGGACCAGGTCCAGATAATCATGACTGGTGTTGGCTGTGAGCAGCAATCGAAACCGGGTCACCAGGTTCATAGTGCAGCACGCTAACCGCTACGCTACCGCTCCCCACCAACACCCACAACTGCAACGAGCCAACGCACGCACACAAAGGCAAGAGTTGATCAGCTAGTGAATATCACACCCAATCAAACACACAAATTACCCTCGAGCCCCACTAGTCTCATTGGATCTCAGGAGCTAAGCAGGTTTGAACCTGGTTAGTATAATACTAGAATGGGAGACTGCCTGGGAATGCCATATCTTGCAGGCTGGGATGGTGAGGTGACCAGGAGATGGCGGTGTAGCAAAATATCTGCCTGTTAAATCTGTTGTGAATCATTGAGTGTTGTCCCCTCGTTATTTTGTGGGTCTTCTGCGAGTTCCCCAGTTACCTTCCAGAAGCCACGTGTCTCATCGAATCTCAAAGAACTACTGAAACATCCCAATGCAGGATCTTCCTATAATTGTGTTGAGACTCACTAAGGCTTTCCTGTTTTAGTTGTAAGAATTGTTCCTCACCTCACCGGGTGAGTGAGCTGAAACAATTGGCACCTTAAATGCTCGTACACCACGTGACAATTTAATTTGTCTGGCTGTGTCGGGTGGTGGAGGGTCTTAACGACACAATATTTGGCCAGATAATTACTCGGCCCAAGAAAAAAAATCTATTAGCCGTCGGCTGACTACACCGTGCACATCGCTGCCGAACGTTGTGTGTTTTCAGGCCAAGAAGCTGGTGGAGTCGCTGCCGCAGGAGATCAAGGCCAACGTCCCCAAGGAAGAGGCCAACCAGCTCAAGGCCGCGCTGGAGGCCGCGGGGGGGCTCGTGGTGCTGGAGTAGCGGCGCTGCCACGTGGGTCCCCGGGGGGGGGGGGGCGGGGAGAGCGAGCGGCGATCGTAGTCGAAGGCCGCGATGAACATTCGCAGCGTGTGGCCCTGAGAAAAGTGCGAGTTTCCCGGTTGACTCGCGATTTCCATCACCAGAACGTGAGCACTCGGACGAAGGGTGGCCATGCAGTGGGAGGGGTTTGAAGCCACCGCGGAGAAGGAGTTGGGGGGCGGGGTGGGATTGTCTTTCCGGATGCTTGAGGGATTCCGACAGAATGCAACCGTACGTGTCCTCGTCATATTTTGCATCAATAAAGTGTTCTTTTGAAACCTTAAGCGGATGTGTGTTTACGCCTGCGGTAGCCGATCGATTGGTGACCGCAATTGCCGCCCTAAAGGTAAAAATGGCAGCCGTGCAGGTGTCTCGGCACGGTTCGGCTCCCATGAGGTGGGGGCGTAGAGTCCCGCTCCCCGTGGGTCTTGCATTCCGCAGCTCCAAGCCAGAGAGTGACGGTGTCCAACCTGACGTTCAGGCCGGACAAAGAGCGGCTTTTATTCTTTTACGTTCAGTTGACGCGGCCACACTTGGGTGAGCAGCGTTGGGTTCTCCGGCTTGCCTGCCGCGTCGCTCCTGCTGACGCCAGGAACTGGGGGTGTGGGGCCCGAGGAGAGTGCGCGGGATCTGGTGAGGGGAAGGGGGGTTCGGGGAGAGGTGGAGCTGCGAGCCCCCTCCTGTGAGCGGTGCATTCTTAAGCCTTGGCTGTCGTGAGCCACCGCCTGGAACATTCCCAGGTGCTCTGCGGGAGCCCACGTTGCGTGCAAAGGTGAGTGTACTCATGCCGGCGCTGGGAAGTGGCCAGGCGGTGCTCACAAGATAAGATATCGTCCCAAACGGAGGCTCTGGGTCCAGCCCGACGTGGGAGGAATGTGTGTGTGTGCGCGCTGGTATATAAGTTCTACAAACGGGACTGCTGGAGGCCAGGTCAGGACTGGAGGTAAGCTCACAACAGCAGTGCCGTTAATGCTCCCGAATGCTGTTCGTGTCGCGTCTCTCCTGGGCATGGTTGGATGATTGGAAACTTACAAGTCTGCGTCCACACTTGTTAGGCAGGAAATCGCTTCAGTTGAGGGGTGAATTGTTTCAGAACCTCCAATTTTCGCAGTTGCCAGTAGTTCACAAATATGTGGACCCACATAGAGACTGATCGACTCAGAGATCCACAGATTTACATCGAGTTCGGGGTGGCACAGTGCAGGAGTTGTGTCGCCAGTGACTCACCTCTTGTATGAACTTGATCTGTTACAAAATGTGATCTTGTTTGTTGCTGGCTGCTCGGTGTTTTGGATCTTTGGTCTTCTGCTGTGCAACTGATCAACATAAGTTCTGTCCATTCTAGATTTGAAGCTTTCGTGACTGCAAGGATTCATATTCTTAGGTTTTTTCGGTAAAGTCACGTAGGTAAAAAAAATAAATTAATAAAAGTAAAATTAAAATTAAATTAAAATCACGACGTTTCGGAGGCAACACAAGCCTCCGTCTTCAGGTGGAACCGTCACAGCACGATAGCTGTATCAAGTAAGAGAAATTCCAAGAAAACAGTCCTTGTATATATACTGGTGGAGGGTGGGAGGAGCCAAGGTAGGCCCTGGATATTATTTTTGTGAGGTTCGGTGCAGCTGAGGCACGCTGTTAGGAATGAGCCTTTGTTGTGTAAACTAGGTACGGCTGATGTAAAGGTGCGTGTAAATGGGACTGCGCCTTTTGTTATGTAAAGGTGGTACGGCTGAAACCGCTGCCAGGAATGAGTCTTTGTTGTGTAGAATGGTTGAACTGGGATGTTCTAAGAGTTGTTAAGGTGCTGTCCAGTTGTGTGGCTATAATTATAATCGTCCCAAAAAGGAGCGCCGTGCTCTACTGCGGCGTGCGCTGGGGCTGCTGGAGCGTCTCACTCCTCGTGCGTGCGAGTTTCCTACTGAACTCGTCCTGGGCTGTGTCTTTTCGTCGATGATCCTCAATGCTCTCCTGGCTCCAGCCTTGGTCATCAGTAGCTCTACGATATTTTGGCTACGGCTTGTTCCGGACATTTGCACGTGCTGGCTGGCCAGCTGTTCAAGGTGGATTGGACGGTATTGCCAATGCTACGTTTAGGTCTTTGATGAGGGTATGGGCCCGTCTCTTTGAGACTTGATGCTTGTGCAATTAGAGCGGTGATCAATATCACCCAAGTAGGTGAATTTCCACAGAGCAATTTCGGCTGTCTTTGATGCTGTACTTGCCCGCCCGGCCGATGCCGCGCCCGTCTCGTGCCTTGTAGCTACTGCGACGACGATCTTCATGCGTGAAGACAAGCGGCGGAAGGTAGTGCGACGCGAGGCCGCGTGGTGTGGGGTCCGGCGGGCGGTCTGGGTGGTGTGTGCAGCCACGTCCGTCTGGTCTCTCGGCGCAGGTTTGGTCCCAATTCGCAACCATGAAGCTCCTGCTCGTCGCGGCGCTGCTCGCAGTCGCGACGGGAATGGCCGAGTCGATACGCATCGCCGCCTTCAACATCCAGACGTTCGGCGATGCCAAGATGTCCAAGCCCGACGTGGCGAAGGTCATCGTGGATGTAAATGCCTCCTTGTCCTCGCCATGCCCTCACCGGTCGCGAATGCCTGTCTCCCCATTATACCAGATACCAATCCATCGCTTCGCCAAACGACAGATCGCTTCTCTGATGAGCTTTGAGGCTGGGCTCGTCCCGTTTGCCGCCCTGGGCCAGTGGTGACAATTCCACATGTCTATGAAGGAGGCAAGTCTATTAATTGGACAACCAAATATGACTTCCCCACAAAGTGGTAGACATTTTACTGACCCCGAAGGGATGATGGGCCAAGTCAATCCCCAACAAGGATTTCAACTCGGAACCTTCTGTTTGCAGGCCGCTCGCTCTTCATGCTGAGCCACCCGGACGGATAATAAAAATCTCTTCCCCAGAGATCAGTTCCTCTGTGTCTACCAGATGATTCTGTTGATATATGAGATAATCTGTCTCTACCGTCACGTAATCTCTGTTTACAGATAACAGATATCTTTCCAAGATACCAAGTAATCTGTCTATTCACCAGGTATCAGATCATGAGATCCATGGATGGAGATCATTAGCGCTTTGTGCCAGCTCGTTCACCCACAGTGCCAAGTTATCCGCCAATCCCGGGCCTATCGCAGTGGTCGCTGGGTAGGAGTTCAGCTTCCAATAACGAGCACCGAAGCTGCCACAACGTGGTCATCTCTTCACCAAATTCCAGAAATCTGTCTCTTCCTCAGGTTATCAGTCTCTATGACATCGTCGTCGTGCAAGAGGTTCGGGACTCGGACCTCAGCGCCGTCAAGCTGCTCATGAGCCAGCTCAACAGGTGAGAGGACCGGTGTCACGGTGAGGAGAGGTCACGGCGAGGAGAGTTTACGTGGGGGGAGGTCACGGGGAGGAGTCGGTCGCGATGGAGAGGTCAGGATAAATATCTAATTGGGACTGTGAAAGGACAGAACGAGAGGTGATGATTTTCCCGGGAAGCCTTTCGAGTTGGCGTCCTGTGTTTTCGCTGAGGCCAGGTCATAAACGCCAGATGGCGTGATCTGAAGGATGCGAGTCAGGGATGCGAGTCAGCGTATCACTGCGCTATTTGTCTCACCTGGACTCATTCTGCACATGTGCGACAGTGCCTCAGCCCATCACTACGAGTACCTGGCCAGCGATCAGCTCGGCAGCTCCACCTACACAGAGCGCTACGTCTACATCTACAGGTAACACCCAACTACAGGCGGCACCTGCAGGTAATACGCAGCTACAGGTAACACGCAACTACAAGTGGCACCTACAGGTAATACGCAGCTACAGGTGACACGCAGCTCCATGTGACATTCACCTACGGGTGACACCTACAGGCGGTAAACGTAGCTACAAGTGGCGACGACATGCGACACGCAACTGCAAGTGACACCCACTTGCAGGAGATGCGTGTAGGTAATGCGCAGCGACAGGAACATCTACAGGTGACACGCAGCAGTGCATGTACCGCAGCAAATCTGGACTGGACTGCCCTACCCTTATAAGTTATCTCCACGTGGTCCTAGAAAATATTTTCTGGAGATGTGTTTTCTCTTGAGCATGGAACCTTCTCTCCTCACCTGATACAGCAGACTTGTGTTGCCTCCGAAACGTCGTGATTTTTATTATTTAATTTGTATTAATTTTTATTTCATTTTTTTACCTACGTGACTTTACCGAAAAAACTAAGAGTATGGAACCTTCTTCTTGGTTCTTTCGGTAAAGTCACGTAGAAGGGAAGTAATAAAATAATAAAAATAAAACATAATAAAATCATTCTCACGACGTTTCGGCCACAACGCAAGCAGCCGTCCTCAGGTGAAACCAGGTCTGTCGAGGCGACAGCGTCTGAATGAAACAGTATGGAACCTTCTCATCAGAGATTTTTGTAAACATCTTCCACACTTCACATTTTCGAAGCCCTTTCTCTCAAATAAAATCTGCAGTCATCCAGCTGCAACAGTGCTGCTGCTGCTGCTGCAGCTGTCCGCAGGGATCAGCTCGTGTCTCTTGTCTCCACAGGGACAAGGTCGTGTCTGTCTCCAGCAGCTACCACTACGACGATGGCTGCGAGTCGTGCGGCACCGACACGTTCAGTCGCGAGCCGTTCCTGGTCAGGTTCAACATCCCCAGCAGCGGTGAGGGCTCGGCCACGCTGGCGGGAAGGGCGGTGGACGGAGTGAATTTCAGGACCAGGGCTGGAGTTGGGTCGCCACCCGTCTGGGTTTGATCTGGTCAGGCCGTCTGGGATTGGGGTGATTTCCGTTCGGGTGGTGCCAGGAATGGATTTAAATTTCGATTTAAAGATTTCGTGACTGCAGGGATTCATCTTCTTTGTTCTTTCGGTAAAGTCACGTAGAAGGGAAATAATAAAATAATAAAAGTGAAACATAATAAAATAATTATTTCGGAAAAGTCGCGTAGAAGGGAAATAATAAAATAATAAAAAAAATTGAAGCAAAAAATGATAAAATAATAAAATATTTCAGATAAAACATACTAAAGTAATTATAAAATAATTATTTTATTATACAAATAAAACATAATAAAATAATTATAAAATATTTATTTTATTATACAAATAAAACAATAAAATAATTATAAAATATTTATTTTATTATACAAATAAAACATAATAAAATAATTATAACATAAATATTTTATTGTTTAATTTATTTTATTTTATTATTTCCCTTCTACGTGACTTTACACGAAAGAACCAAGAAGAGGAATGGATTTGTACCCGAGATCCGGTACCGGTCTTGCTGCATTGAACTTCATTTCAGATACTGCGCCGTGTTGATAGACCTCGGGTGACCAAGACACACGTCTGGGTTTTGCCTACAGCAGGAAAGGTGCTGCAACACTGCAACATGGGGCCGTTGGGATGTGAGGTGTGGTGACGTGCGGTGGTGAGTTGGGTGGTGTGTGTGGTGGTGAGAGTGGTGGTGAGAGTGGTGGTGTGTGTGGTGGTGTGTGTGGTGGTGAGTTGGGTGGTGTGTGTGGTGGTGAGAGTGGTGGTGAGAGTGGTGGTGTGTGTGGTGGTGTGTGTGGTGGTGAGTGTGGTGGTGAGAGTGGTGGGGAGAGTGGTGGTGAGAGTGTGGTGTGTGTGGTGGTGTGTGTGGTGGTGAGAGTGGTGGTGTGTGTGGTGGTGAGAGTGTGGTGGTGAGAGTGGTGGTGAGAGTGGTGGTGTGTGTGGTGGTGAGAGTGTGGTGGTGAGCGTGGTGGTGTGTGTGGTGGTGAGAGTGTGGTGGTGAGAGTGGTGGTGAGAGTGGTGGTGTGTGGTCGTGTGTGTTGGTGTATTTTCGCGAGTGGTGGTGTAGCGGTTAGCGCGCTGCGCTACCAACCCAACAACCCGGGTTCGATTCCCGCTCACAGTCAACACCAGTGACGATAATTATCTGAACCGGTCCTGGGCCTCTCCTATGTCAACTCAGCCTCAAACGAGTACCTGGTGCAGTGTGTAAACATCGCCACTGGGGAGACAAAGGCGGCCGGGCGTGCTGCTGACGACCCACCCCCTCGTGTGCCACAGTGCCCGCCTTGGTAGAAGCTCGCTAACAGCACTTGCCCCAACAGTCGTTTAAGGCTATACGGGGATCTTTGTTGTGTTTTGGTGAGAGTGTGGCGGTGGTGGTGAGGAGCGTGGTGGTTGTGTGATTGCAGCTGTGCCGCAGCTCGTGCTCGTGCCGCAGCACACGTCGCCCGATCTGGCGGTGACGGAGATCGACGCGCTCTTCGACGTCTACACGGACGCGCGCCAGCGCTGGGGCACGGACGTGAGGCAGCCTCCCGTCGCCGTGACGACGCATCCCCGACACCGTGACGCCGCGTTTCCGTCGCCGTGACGACGTGTCCCCTTCACCGTGACGACGTGTCCCCATCACCGTGACGACGTGTCCCCGTCACCGTGACGACGCGTCCCCGTCACCGTGACGATGCGTCCCCGTCGCCGTGACGCCGCGTCCCCGTCGCCGTGACGACGCGTCCCCGTCGCCGTGACGACGTGTCCCCGTCGCCGTGACGACGCGTCCCCGTCACCGTGACGATGCGTCCCCGTCGCCGTGACGCCGCGTCCCCGTCGCCGTGACGCCGCATCCCCGTCGCCGTGACGACGCGTCCCCGTCGCCGTGACGACGTGTCCCCGT
>JAAXLI020001482.1:4441-14959 GCA_014621495.2 Entosphenus tridentatus
GAGTGTATCAGTGTGTGTGAGTGAGTGTATCAGTGCGTGTGAGTATACGAGTATATCAGTGTGTGTGAGTGTATCAGTGTGTGCGAGTGAGTATCAGTGTGTGTGAGTGAGTGTACCGGTGTGTGCGAGTGAGTGTACCCAAGTGTGAGTGTACCAGTGTGCGTGAGTGTCCCGGTGTGAGTGTACCAGAGTGTGAGTGAGTATACCGATGTGAGTGAGTGTACCCAAGTGTTTGAGAGTACCGAAGTGTGTTTGTGAGTGTACTGGTGTGTGAGTATACCGGAGTATGTGCGAGTGGGTGTGAGTGTATTCCTGTGTACACGTGTGTGTTCATGTATGAGTGTATTTGTACGAGTTGATACATGCCAGTGTATGTCTATGTATGTGGGAGTGTGTGTATACGTGCGAGTGTCCATACGTGCGAGTGTCCATACGTGCGAGTGTGTATACGCATGTGCGTGCGAATGTGTAGTGTGTAGGTCTTGTCACGTGCTTGCTACGTGCCACGCGACACCCCGGGGACACCGTTGCATTGACAAGGTCACCGACTCATCGTCCAATGCGACGCCATTCCATCGAGCGTTGCTGTTCACAGCACGACGGGGGACAATCTGAGCCTCCCCATCCCCTGCCCGTCCCGGATGGACGTTGCCCCGCCGGTTGGGGGTGTGGGGGGGAGAGGGCGGCTCACTTGGCCTCCTCTTCCCGCAGAAACTGGAAGACCGAGGAGAAGTCTTTGGCGGCGTATCCGCGCGCACACATCACGCGGTAGAGCTGGTGCGCCAGCGAGCCCAGCGGCACCGGCGTCTTTGTGTTAGTTGCCGCATTCTGCGCCAGGCTGAGGTCCTGCACAGACGCATGCACGCACGCAGACACGCATGTAGAGACGGGCACGTGCGCGAACGCAATCGCAGTTAGAAACGCAGAGGCAAGCACACACAATCACAGAGACACACGCAGAAGACACGCAGGGACACACAAACACATGTCCTCCCCGTGTCCCACCCCTCCCTGCTCACCTTGGCCATTAGGCTGGTGCCGAAGCCGCCCTGGTAATTGTTGGCGGCAGGGACGCCCTCCATGACGCCGGGCACCGGGTTGTATGCCTCGCTCGACCAGCAGCGCCCCGAGCTCATGTTGAGGATCCGCGCCAGAAGCTTGGGGTCCAGGCCCAGCCTGAGACACAAACAACAGCAGCGGACTTGAGAACACAAGCGCAGTACCACCATGGCCTGTCATCACTGTTCATAATCGTCATAACGCATCGCTATGATCATCATTATCAGGCATCGCTATGATCATTATCATCAGGCATCGCTATGATGATCATCATCAGGCATCGCTATCATGATCATCACACGTCGCTATCAACACCACCACGCGTCACTATCAACACCGTCACGCGTCGCTATCACCATCATCATCACGTGTCACTATCATTACCATCACACGTTGCTATCACCATCACACATCGCTATCAGTCACGCGTCACTATCACCATCATCACGCGTCACTATCATTACCATCAAGTGTTGCTATCACCTTCACCCATCGCTATCACAATCACACATATTCGCACCTTATTCCGAGATTCATAGCTTCAGACGTCCCGATCATGCTGATCGCCAGCAGCATGTTGTTACAGATCTTGGCTGCCTGCATATCAGGAACAAGCACCACAGCAACAACTGAAAATTAAGTTTATTTTACCAGGTTTAAGTCCCGGCTCATGCTGATCATCATCACGTGGAAATTTAGAGCAGCAGCCAAATACTCTAAACGTGTGACATTGATTCTAAACGTGGAGGGGAAAAAGCGGAGGACCCAGAGAAAAATCCACACGACCACGGGCATAGAGAGATGCAAACTCCAAATCCAGTCTTCTCCTTTGAAGCTGCATCTTGTTTTCGTAATGCGAATTGTATACAAGGTGATGAATGTATAAGGGAACACATTGTTTTATAACGCGGACGCGAATTGTCTAAAACGCGATTGAGTGAAGGGAACTACGTCGCGCCAGTAGGAATAAGCGTTTTATAGGTGTAGCATCATCGCACAAGGCATTGGGATGATGCTGTATGCTTCTAGATGCTACCCACACGCCTCAGTCTTTGTTCGGCCTGCGTACGCATCTTGCGTGTGATCAGGGACTGTGCATTATCCCCTATCTTCTTCTTCTCTTATATATAAAAGTCTCCGCACGCTCGCGCTTGCGGGGGATTTGGCTCTCGGACGGTGGGCTATATGCTGAAAAAAAATTGCCAGGCAGCACGCCCTGAGCCCCACGGTGGAAATAGGCTATTTCATTTTCCCATCCCTAAACTTTAAAGTAGTTTAATTAACGCATTTGTGCCGTTTCTATGATTAATTATTTAGTTATTGCTCGACATCGACCGTACCAACTGACAACAATTGCGTGGGGGGGGCGGAACCTACCAAGTTGCGCGTTCGCTCCAGCTCACGAGGACATTTCCTTTTACGCGTTTACAGCCAACACATACACACATGACGCTGTGGATATTTCTTCACAGTGTCATGTCCTCTTCGCCCCCACCCCCAACACGATGTGTCCAGTTTATACTACAGGCTCCCTAGATAATAATATTTTACTGCTTACATACCATTATTCTTGCATGGGCGTGGGATGCTGGGGGGGGGAGTAGCGGCCCAGCCCCTAGCCTGCCAACGTGCCAACTCTGCCGCCTCGCCAATGTAGGCCAGGATGGGGGGTACGCATGGCTCAAGGCCTCAACATGCCTATGGTAAGAACTAATTTCCAAGCTTCTTACACTAACAAATCAAGTCCAATGTTTCCTATTATTAAACACATTAGTTGACAAACATTACTATAATAATGTTTGTGTGCAGAAAATAACTCACGTTGATTGCTTACTATTATCAAACAAATACGTTGGGAGATATTACAATAATCATGTTTGTGTGCACAAAACTCTTTATTTTTAGGTTGCTAAATGTTCCATTTTTTTGCTGCGCTTTTATGACGCTGCGACGGTCTGCCAGTCTGCCATCTGGCCATGTACGTCCATGTGTATGTGTTAGTCCACATGTGTATGTAAGTCTATACATGTGTGTGTCACTCGATGTGTGTGCGTAAGTCAATGCGTTTGTGTGAGTCCATATGTGTGTGTTCATCCATGTCTGTGTATCTCAAGTAGATGTCTGTGTATCACGTGTATGTGTGTAGGGCTGTGTGTGTGTCAGTCTATCTATGTGTGTCTAAGTCCATGTGTGTGTCTTAGTCCATGTGTGTAAGTACATATGTGTGTTTACGTCAATGTGTGTGTGAGTCCACATATGTCTGTGTGCGAGTTGCTGTATGTGCGTACGTCCATATGTGTGTAACTCCATGTGTGTGTATCTCAAGTGGATGTCTATGTGTGTGTCAGTCCATATGTGTGTGTGTCTAAGTCGATGTGTTTGTGTGTGTGAGTCCATATATGTGTGTGTGTCTGAGTCCATGTGCGTGTGTGTTAGTTGCTGTGTGTGCATGCCTCCATGTTAGTCCAGTGTAAGTCCATTTCTTTGCGTGTCCGTAGGCCCATGTGTGCGTCTTAGTCTATGTGTGTGCTTTATTGACCTGCTCAAGGCCTATGATACCAACAGTAGGCCTGGCCTCGGGGTTGTTCTTCGTGCTTTCCGAGTCCCTCACCCACTGCTCACCATCCTTAATGACCTTTATGTTGGTGAGCGGCCCCGCGTCAAACTACGTGGCCGTGAGTCAGAGCCATTCCCTGTACACCTTGGGGTGCAACAGGGATGTCCTCTGGCTCCCACATTATTTTACATGTATTTGGACCACGTAGTTCCTCAAGCCTTCAATGGCTGTACCGCTATAATTTCCATCTGGTACAGATACAATGGGAGGCTGATCGATGCCCGAGTCTGGTCAAGGGATGGCTCTCTATTGCTCAACCACGTTATGTATGCCGATCTGCTAATTGCTGCTCACTCGAGGGAGGAGTTCGAGGTGCTGCTGCTGAACCTGGAGCTTGCCACCAAGAGGTGGGGCCTTACCATCAGCCCCACTAAAACTAAGCACCTGCCTGGGTATTTTCTACCATCGGACACTCCACCCCCACAACTCCCAATTGGTGATGGGGCAGTTGTGGAGACAGTGGAGAGTTTCCCATACCTTGCCAGTGTGCTAATTACCGGCTCCGGTTTAACAGCAGAGGTCTCCGAATCAGTCGAGCCACATTATATTTTCATTGGTTGCGTAACACTGTGTGGAAGCTACCTGGTCTATCACTCTGCACGAAGCTTCAGGTCTTCTCGGCCACGGTCATTCCCTCCCTTCTCTACACTTGCGCCCCCCTAATGGAACATCTTTGCCGGTTAGAAAAATTTAGGATGGCCTGCCTATGATCCATCCTGGATTTAACCAGGCTGCATTGTGTGAGGAGCTCACAAATCCTTGAAAGATGTGGACAAAGTCCCATCGGTGAGCTCCTCCGCCAGGTAAGGCTGCATTGCCTGAGTCATGTAGCCCGCATGGCCAGACACCGCATGCCTAGACATCTTTTGTTCGGCCGGATCGAGGGGGCTAAACGGCCCGCACGGGCTAGAGAAGACATGGAGTGATGTGGTACAGGAGGACGTGGAGCTGAGTCAACTTGCCGATGACTGCTACCAGCCGTTTCAAGATCGGCCTCTGTGGAGGAGCTTCCTGAAGGATGCTACTGGGCAGTTGGAGGTAGTCGCCCTCCATCAACAACGGAGAGCGGAGGAGCGACACTCACAACAACGAGCGGAGCGCCGGGTGGCTGAAGCACAGCAAGTTGCCACAGTAGGGGGCACAGGTGGTGCATCTGCCAGTCGTCTCAGTCAGTCGACCTGTGCCATCTGGGTCTGCCCCGTGACCTCCTGCCAGCAGGCGTTCGACACTTTACGTGGCCTCAAGGTGCACATAGCCTGGCACAAGCGTTGTGGTGACGTCACCGCCACTTACTGGCGAATGGCGGTTGTTGTTGTTCAGTCTATGTATGTATGTGTGAGTCGATATGTGTGTATAACTCTATGTGTGTGTCAGTCGATTTGTGTAACTACATGTGTGTGTCTGCCTTTTTCGTCCGGGCAACGCCGGGTACTCACCGCTAGTTTAATAAATAAACTTGTGCCGGAGGCCCCTGAGAGACAAGCGTCTATGACGTCTCCTGGCCAAACCCCATTTGGCGGAGCCAGGAGATTTAATTTTTACCCTCGGGGTTCCTCCAGAAACAACAAAAAAACGAATTTCGATTTAAGGCTTTCGTGACTGCAGGGATTCATCTTCTTGGTTCTTTCGGTAAAGTCACGTAGAATGGAAATAATAAAATAATAAACATAAAACATCATAAAATAATTCTCACGACGTTTCGGCCACAACGCAAGCAGCCGTCCTCAGGTGAAGACCAGGTCTGTCGGGGAGACAGCATCTGAATGAAACAACACCACGCTTGGAGCGTATATTTAAGCTGGGTTGGAAGGTGGGAAGGTTCGCCTTGACAAAATAATTTGCATATCAAGAGGAATTTAGCATATTTATGGGAAATGCAGGTATGTGATTAGTACTACTTGTGAAATGCGTAGGAGGTGGGCGGGGGAGTTTCAAAGTCATATTATGCCCGTGCATTATGCAGGATTAGCAGCATCAAAGGGAGGGGATAGGGGTAGCATTAATAAAGGGAAGGAATGTAATAGTATATAGCTGCAGTAACTAAACAACCACGTAAAAAACTACAGTATAAACTACATAGTATCATCAGTATACTAAATATACTCTCCACTAAGCTGAGCTACTAACAGTAAGTAATACATTACAATTCTATGTCGCAAAAAATATAATATGCTTCCAGCTACACTTTTTTTCCTTACATCACACGGGTCTACCCCGTACTATATGCTTCCATAGACAAACCCAACATTAAATTATATACTGTATTACTATACACCACCCTATACCTTAGAATAATACATAGTGTAATATTACACTATGTATTATATCAACCCTACTGTATATCACACTGCTGTATATTCACTATACAATTACGATACTATATATTGCCTTATACATTGTATTAAACATTACAATTTTATACTATTTATTATTATACAATCTGCTATACACTATACCATTGACTGTCGAGTGAAAGATAGCTGCTACGAGGGGTCCCCTTTCAAATGTATTTAGATGGGTGCCACGGTGGCTAGATGTTCACTACCTCGCCTGGCATACAGGACGTCGTGGTTCGATCCCAACCCTGATGGCTGCTATATATTTAGTTTGCGTGTCTCTCTCTCCCCGTAGTCTCATGGATTTTTCTCCGAGTCCTCCGGTTTTTCCCTCCACATTTAGAATCAACATCACGCGTTTAGAGTATTTGGCTGCTATAAATGTCCATGTGATAATGATAACACTATGTAACCCAATTTTTGTTCCTGGGTAGTAAGTGTTATTTTGTAATTGCTTATGCCTAAAAGTATAGAAAATGGCTATTATTCCCCAAAAACTTTGATTTTGTGACCAGGACAGTGATATTTTGAAATGTACCTATTTTCAATGAGAAGATGGGCAAATTTGAGTATTTTCATTCACATAAAGTAATTTATCAAGATGAGAATCAAGGATATGGACTTTGAGGGACATCCTACAGCCCATTGTGCCTTAGTTCTTCACCAGCCTCAACCAGCTCCACAGTTTTCGACCTTGTGATTGCACAGGAAGCCACGAACCACTGCAACAAAGCGGTTCCAAACCGCTTTCTCCTTACTAGTGAGCATCTTGGGCAATTCATTGCACTCCAGGATCTTCTTTATCTGTGGTCCGACAAAGACACCGGTATTGACCCTTGCCTTTGAAGGCTGCAGACTCCTTTTCTACAGCTCTGACAAATTGTTTCATAAGGCCCAATTTGATGTGCAGTGGTGGCATCAGCACCTTCTGGGGGTCCTCCAGTGGCTCCTACTTGACGTTGTTCCTCCTCACAGAGATATCGATCCGCTGTGGCCAGTCCCGCCTGTGGTAGTGCGCCTTGGTGTCTAAATCGTTTCTAGTATTTTTTTTATTACTTTAGTATAAATACATGTTAATTTTGATTCATATGTTGTTTTTGTCTGACTTTATGTGAACGAAAAGACACAATTTTGCCCATTTTCTCATTGAAAATAGGTAAATTTCTAAATATCACTGTTCTGGTCACAAAAGCAAAGTTTGTTGGGAATAATAGCCATTTTCTGTACTTTTGAGGCATAAGCAATTAGGAAATAACACTTACTACCCAGGAACAAAAACATTGTTAGACAGTGTAATAAGCCACTTCTTTGAACTATCATTTGTAGCCAGGTCGCTTCTGAGAAAGAGCCACATGAATAAAAATAGCTGAGTATCTAATAGTTTAGAGATGTAAATTGCTCTAGGATGTGAAGAAGGCCACTCTTTCAAACTGATGATTTGTGTATTCTCCCGCTGGCCTGCAGAGTGTGACAGCGCGAGTCCGTGTGTGAGTGTGCGTGTGGGGAGAGGGAGTGAAGTGGTTTGCACAATTTGCTACAAACCTGGTGAACCGACATTTGATTTCTGGCTCACGATCAAAAACAGTGACGGCGAATATCTGAACCGGTCATGGGCATCCCCTAGGTCAAATAAGTACCTGGGAGACAAAGGTGGCCGGGTGTGGTGCTGGCCACCCACCCCCTTCATGTGCCATGCTGGCCTTCACAGGTGTTCGCTAACGGCACTTGCCCCAGCAGTCTGTTACAGGCTACGCGGGGGATCTTTGTCTGGCCTTCATAGGAGCTGCTAGTCGCTAACAGCACTTGCCACAACAGTCTGTGAAGGCTATACGGAGGAGTGTGGTGCTCTGCATCTCCGTGGGAGTGAGGGAGCGAGCGAGGTGCATGCTGTTACCTGCCCCGTGCCCACTCCCCCACAGTGCACCACGTTGGCCCCCATGCAGCTCAGCAGCTCCTTGGCGGCGTTGAACTCGGCCTCGGGACCGCCCACCATGAAGGTGAGGTTCCCAGCCCTTGCCGCCCCAACTCCTGAGCTCTCGCAAAGACAAAGATCGCCCACCACCCCCCGCGTGTGTAGCCTCAGCAGACTTATCAGGTGTCCACCACGTCACGTGATGCATACATAGCAAACACGTCATGACACGTGCACACATTAAAAACAATACACATACACAATCGCATATACGCACACATAAACGAATACATACGTACATACATACACACACTCAGTCATTCACATGTACACTCGCATCCTCTTTGGTTCTTTCGGTAAAGTCACGTAGGTAGAAAAAATATAATTAAATCACGAAGTTTCGATCGCAACACAAGCAATCATCATCAGGTGAGACCGATACAGCAGGAAAATGGCTGCAAACAGGCGAGAGAGCTGCCGTGACAAAAGGTTATATAGGTCTGAGCTGGGAGCAACCCAAGGGTAAGTGGGCGGGTCTGGAGGTGGAAGAGAGAGGGGCTGTGGAGCTGCGGGAGACACGGGGGGAGAGATCTGCCGTGACAAGAGTGAGAGATCGGTGGTAGGGGGGAGAGAGGGGGGGTTGGGCAGAAATAAGAAAGGGGGAGGCAAGGGGAGGGCGAGAGAGGTGGGTGGGGCAGAGATAATCGGTGGTAGGGGGAGAGAGGCTGTGTTAGTGATGTTAATGTGAGAAATTAGCATGTTAATGTAAGATCGCAGAGCCACCGCCAAGTCGAGGTTGGCGCGCGGAGGTGGCTATGTTGGTGTGAAAATATTTAAACTATTAATGTAATATGGAGAGCTACTCCCACTTCCGGCTCGCAAGGGAGCACCCCTGTGGCCCCTACTCCGGGCCAGCGTCTCCGTGGGAGGGCCCCGGGCTGGGCGCCCCTGCGATGCTGCCAGCACCCCCGGTGAGGCTGCTCGCACCGTCTGCGCCATCCATGGGCAGTAACAGAGGAGGGGTGGTGGCGGAGCTGGTGGTCGTGCAGTTGCATGTGGCTACCTGTAATCTGGCGCTGGTTAATAACGTCCTTCCAATGGTTGCTCAGCTTATACCCACCTTCTCGGTTGAAGTTGTCTCTGTGTTTATATATCTGGATGGCTTCATGGACAAATATTTGGTAGCCCGAAGATTTTCAGAGTACCTTGGTCTCGGAATAAACAATATCGTGCGAGCCCACCGTGTTATAACAATGATCAGCCACGGCAGAGGTATTGGTTCTGCCGTGTTTCAAATCTGCCATGTGTTCGCGAACACGGTCCGAGATATGTCGTTTCGTTTCCCCAATGTAACTGCTGCCGCAGACACAACGTAGTTTGTAGACACCAGGGTATTGCATGCCAGGAATGGCATCCTTCATCGATGGGATCAGATAAAGGATTTTGTGTACTGCATTGAATCGGACCTGGAACTTGTGTTTGTTTAAGATTTGGGAAATATTTTTAACCACTACACCACTCCTCCCCACTGAGCTCACAACCGCGCATACTCGTGCACACGCACGCACGCACACAAACACTCAATGCAGAACAGGGAGAGAACACACACGCCACACAGAAGGGCACCCAAGTCGTGAATCGAACCCAGGCGCTTCTCGCTGCCTGCCGCCCACACGAATGAGGGGACGCACGGTGGGGGCGAGGGAGGAGGCGGACCGCCGAGTCTCACCCCCAGAGACCGGCGCGTCCATGAAGACGGCGCCGGCGCGCTCTGCGGCGAGCGCCGTCTCCTTAGAGACGAGCGTGTCGATGGTGCTCGAGTCGACAAGCAGCGAGCCCCTCCGCACGCTCCTACAAGCGTGGGGGTGGAGGGGGGGCGCCACACAGGGGAAGCCACCGACAGTCAGCCCATCCACAATCATCGTCGTCGTCACAGATCATAAACGCCACATGTCATCGTCACAAACTGCTTGTTGTTGTGTTTAGTTTGTTGTCCTTCCCTCACACGTCCAATTAAGCAGGGTTGGCTACATACGGTGCGAAAGAAGTTCAACATACGTGCAAACATAGATTCACAGACCCACTCACACAGAGACCCATAGACTACTCGCAGAGACACCCATAGACTCGCACAGAGACGCATAGTTTGTTGTCCTTCCCCCGCACCTCCAATTAGCAAGGATCGCTACGTACTGTGCGAAAGAAGTTCAAAGCACGTATATATCAATACCAGAAATCATCACATTGTCATCATCATCACATCTCCATCATCACATGTCACATCATCACATATCATCACCACACATCATCATTACATTTATATACCACACATTATCATCACAAATCATACATGATCGTAATACATCATCATCGTCATCTGCCTCTTCCTCAATCCACTTCCAAATCTCACAATCTGTTCCTTGGCTGTCACTCCACGATGAATCTTGACCACCGGCCACCATACACTGTGTGTGTACTGTGTAAGAGTACACAGTGTGTGCACTGTGTAAGAGTACACACTGTGTGCACTGTGTGAGAGTACACACTGTGTGCACTGTGTGAGAGTACACAGTGTGCACTGTGTGAGAGTACAC
>JAAXLI020001482.1:14969-37301 GCA_014621495.2 Entosphenus tridentatus
CACTGTGTGAGAGTACACAGTGTGCACTGTGTGAGAGTACACAGTGTACACTGTGTGAGAGTACACAGTGTGCACTATAAATTTCGATTTAAAGCTTTCGTGACTGCAGGAATTCATCTTCTTGGGTTTTTCGGTAAAGTCACGTAGAAGGGGAGTAATAAAATAATAAAAATAATAAAACATAATAAAATAATTCGACCTTATGGAAGAGGTACGTAGATGACACTTTTGTCATCTGGCCACATGGCCGGCCTACTCTAGACCAATTTCTCGACCACATCAATTCCATACACCCAGCCATCAGATTCACCATGGAAGTCGAAAAAGATGGCAAGCTACCCTTTTTGGATGTCCTAATTAAAAGGAGACCTGATGGTTCAATGAGCCATTCTGTCTACAGGAAAGCTACCCATACGGATGCATACCTAAAACCGGATTCCCACCACCATCCATCCCAGAAGAATTCTTTAATCAAGACTCTATACCATAGAGCCCAATGCATCTCCGACCAGGAACACATTGCCAGTGAACTCAAACACGTACGCCAAGCTCTTAAGGCTAATGGTTACTCCGACTACACAATCCGCAAAGCCATCACTCCAACTATCAAGAAGGATCCCGTTGAGGAGCCTTTCAAGACCATCACCTTACCCTACATTGCTGGGGTCACAAAAAAGATCTCCAAAATCCTGATAAAACACAAGATCCAGGTCCGATTCAACACAGTACATAAAATCCGTGATCTCGTCCCGTCTGTTAAAGATGTGGTACCAGACATACAGTACCCTGGCGTCTACAAACTAAGTTGCCTCTGTGGTAGCAGTTACATTGGAGAAACCAAACGACATGTCTCGGACCGCATCCGTGAACATAAAGCAGACTTGAAACACGGTAGGACAAACACCTCAGCCGTGGCAGATCACTGTTACAATTCAGTGGGCTCACATGATATTGACTTCTCCAAGACAGAGGTTCTCTGCAAGCCATCTGGCTACCATGAGAGATTCGTTCATGAGGCTATCCACATATACAAACACAGAGACAATTTCAACCGAGAAGATGGATTCTGGCTTAGCAATCATTGGAAGGACGTAATAAACCATTTCGGATCTTAACTGATTGTGTTCACGTTTACGGTGACTTTCAGACCGCGTTCCATTCACTGGCATTGTATTCTCCCAGGGGAATGGATTCTTTGCTCTGCTGCATAGATATATGTTGTTGCTTCCTCTTAGTATCTTTCACACTGTATAATAACAAATAGTTTTAAAATGTATATGCTTAATACAATGTACAAAGTAATATATAGTATCGTAATTGTATAGTGAATATACAGCAGTGTGATATACATTAGGGTGGGTATAATAATACATAGTGTAACATTACAATGGATAAGGTATAGGGTGGTTATAGCAATACAGTATATAATTTAATGTTTGGGTTTGTCTATGGCAGTATATAGTACGGTGTAGACTCGTGCGATGTAAGAGAATAAAGTTTAGATGGAAGCATATTATATTTTTTACGACGTAGAATTGTAATGTATTACCTACTGTTAGTAACTCAGCTTATTGTAGAGTATATTTAGTATAATTATGATACTATGTAGTTTATACTTTAGTTGTTTACGTGGTGGTTTTAGTTACTGCAGCTACATACTATTAACACTTCATCCCTTTATTAATGCTACCCCCACCCCCTCCCTGTGATACTGCTAATCCTGCATCATGCACGGGCAAAGTAACACTATTCACATACCTGCATTTCCCATATCCGCTCCTTTGATGCTCCTAATCCTGCATAATGCACGGACACAAGTAGCACTAATTACATACCTCTTGATATGCAAATTATTTTGTTAAGGCGCCCCCCCCTTCACCCCCCCTCCCAACCCAGCTTATATATATGCTCCAAGCACGTGTGCTGTTCCATTCAGACGCTGTCGCCTCGACAGACCTGGTTTCACCTGAAGACGGCTGCTTGCGTTGTGGCCGAAACGTCGTGAGAATTATTTTATCATGTTTTATTATTTTAATTATTTTATTACTCCCCTTCTACGTGACTTTACCGAAAAAAAAACCAAGAAGATGAATTCCTGCAGTCACGAAAGCTTTAAATCGATAGTTCAATGTTAATGTGCCATTTTATTGAGGGTCTACTACTGCTGTGTGTTATCTTTGTGTGCTCTGTGACTGCTTTGTTGTTTTTTCCGTCTTGTCCAATCTGTATAAGTCAGACTTATATAATTACGTATTCATATGTTGTGTGCTAAATGACGACGCTGAGGCAGGTCTTCATGTAAGGGCTTGCGCCGGTTTATTAACAAGGGTTGGTGACATCTATCACCAGAGGTAGGTGCCCTACACTTGGGTCATCCACGTGGACCCTCGGCTCTGTCTGTCCCTAGCTCGGCTATCTCTTGGGCTCTCTCGAGTCGGATCGGGGGTTCAGCCAACACCGACCGACCGAGGAGAGCAGCACCTTCCACAACTACCGCCGGCTTTTCTCCAGACTTCCTCAGCTCTACCCCTGACTGTCTCTTCAACCGCTCTGCATCCCAGGCTCCCACAACAACCCCGCTTTCGTCACGGGACCCCCCCTTAAGTACCCCGAGGTGACATGAGGTCATCGTACCGCACAGCGCGTATGACGTCACGTCTCCAAATTACTCCTCTACACATTTAGCGACTTGCTTTCCATTTTCTCTTTTTGCACTCCTGTCGTGTTTGTATTGTTTGCTGTTGTAACTTGCTGACTTGCCCATACTGGGCATTTGTGTAAAAAAATACCTTCATGGCTCATTGGATTCTTTTTGTCTAAATCAAGGTTTTAATTTTGAAGCATTCCATGTTCTACTGTTTTAATTCCATGTATTACTAAATTTATTAATGACCCACTTTGCTCCCTGGTATTTCAATATGCACTTGAAGTAGCTGCTCTCACCCCAGTTCTCAAAAATCTGTTGCTTAATTCTGAAACGCCTGCAAACTACCACCCTATTTTAAATCTCCCATTCTTATCGAAGATCAGGGAATGTCATATACAATCTAATTAATAATTATTCAACATGACCTCTGATCAGATGCAATTCGGTTTTTGGAAGAAAAAAACCTCAAATTAAACCGCCTTACTTCTTGTATCATATAATCTATTATCTACTGATTGGATATCTTTCTTATTTGGTTATCCTGGATTTATCCCCAGCATCATTCTATTCTCATCGAGGGTCTTCATAGCCATGTCGGCTGCTATTATGCCTTTCTAACTTGGTTCTCTTCTTATCTCTCTGATGGGGTGTGTTACGTTTCTACAAGTGATGTCACATCCTCGCACAAACCTCTGCTTTGTAGTGTTCCCCGAGGGTCTATTCTGGGTCCTCTTCGATTCACTATATTCACTCTTGGCAAACTCATTTCAAGGTTTGGCATAAACACCATTTCTATGCCGATGATACACAGATTTATTCATCTGATCTAAATCTACTTTCCACTGTCTTCCTGTCTTACTGCAGTTTTGGACCCACATACAATTTCTTCAACTAAATAACATTAACATTGAAGTTCTCTTAGTTGAGGAAAAAAACAACCATACAAAATCAGAAACCTTCTGTTTGTCTGTTTGACTCCGGTCTCTACATCAGTCAAAAGACACAACATTATATGCATTCATTAATCCCCCTCCCCGATATCGCGTAAGAAGGGCTCACAAGTGATGTCATTACATCTACCCCTCTATTTAAGGAACGAAACAGGAGGATTTCACCACAAATTTAGTTGATGTAGATAGTTGTAGT
This sequence comes from Entosphenus tridentatus, assembly GCA_014621495.2. Lineage (NCBI taxonomy): Eukaryota > Metazoa > Chordata > Hyperoartia > Petromyzontiformes > Petromyzontidae > Entosphenus > Entosphenus tridentatus. Next base: position 18,763 of record JAAXLI020001482.1, read on the forward strand.
TTCTGGCAAAAGTCGTACTCTCAAACACACCGGTGTGCTGTAATAGTAACGAATTGGCACGTTCTGTTTACATGACAAATTACTAATTGGCTGTGTCAGGTGGCGGCGGGTTTAACGACACATTTATAGAGTGATCTAACTCAAAATACCTGTATTTTGGGTGGTGGAGATTCTCAGGCCTCAATGTGTACATGTCAAATTGGGACACTGGCAATTGTATTTATATCACGCCGGTTTCAAGCTGGACCGGTCAAAGCATACCACAGACGCACCACTAGAGAACCCACTACACTCACCAAAAATCGGGTTGCTGTGGACACCTACACCTTCAACAACAACAACCGCCATTTGCCACTAAGTAGTGGTGACATCACCACGACGCTTGTGCTAGGCTATGTGTACGTTGAGGCCACGTGAAGTGTCAAACTCCCGCTGGCAGGAGGTCACGGGGCAGACCCAGGTGCCACGGGTCGACTGACTGAGATGACTGGCTGATGCACCACCTGTGTCCCCTACTGTGCCAACTTGCTGTGCTTTAGTCACCAGACGCTCCGCTCGTTGTTGTGAGCATCGCTCCTACACCCTCCGTTGTTGTTGGTACCAGTCATCAGCAAGTCCACTCAGCTCCACATCCTCCTTTACCACATCACTCCATCTCTTTTTGAGCCCATGCAGGCCCCCGTTTAGCCCCCTCTATCCGACCGAACAAAAGCTTGCGGTGACTGGGCATGCGGGCTACATGACCCAGCCAACACAGCCTTGCCTGCTGGAGGAGCTCACCAATGGGACTTTGTCCAGATTTTTCAAGGATTTGTGAGCTCCTCACACAATCCAGCCTGGTTAAACCCAGGATGGATCGTGGGCAGGCCAGCCTAACCGGCGAAGATGTTCCATTAAGGGGGTCCAAGTTTCACAAGCGTAGAAAAGGGAGGGAATGACCGTGGCTGAGAATACCTGAAGCTTCGTGCGGAGCGACAGACCAGGTAGCTTCCACACAGCGTTACGCAACCAATTTAAAGATAATGCCGCTCAACTGATTCAGAGTGAGACCTCTGCTGTCAAACCGGAGTCGGTCATGAGCACACTGCCCAGGTATGGGAAACTCTCCACTCTCTCCACAACTGCCCCATCACCAATTGGGAGTTGTGGGGGTGAAGAGGCTGATGGTACAAAATACCCAGGCAGGTGCTTAGTTTTGGTGGGGCTGATGGTAAGGCCTTACCTCTTAATGGCATGCTCCAGGTTCAGCAGCAGCGCCTCCAACTCCTCCTCTGAGCGAGCGGCAATTACCAGATCATCAGCTTACATAACATGGTTGAGCAATACGGAGCCATCCCTTGACCGCACCCGGGCATCGATCAGGCTCCCATTGTATCTGTACCAGATGGAAATTCCTCCAGTACAGCCATCAAAGGCTTTACGAAATACTTGGTCTAAATATATGTTAAATAATGTTGGAACCCGAGGACATCTCTGTCGCACCCCAAGGTGTACTGGCAATGGTTCCGACTCCTGGCCACGTAGTTTTACCTGGGCCCGCTCACCATCATAAAGGTCCTTAATGATCGTGAGCAGTGGGTCAGGGACTCTGCAACCTTGAAGAACAACCCAGAGACCAGGCCTACTGATGGTATCATAGGCCTTGACCAGGTCAATAAAGCAGAGATGTAGGTCTTGTTGGAATTCCATACACCTCTGCTGTAGCAGACAGACAGAAAATATGGCATCTGTGCAGGACCGCCCTTTCCTGAAACCACATTGGGTCTCCACAAACCTCTCAGTTTGCCTGGCAAGGCAATGTTGAATAATCCTTGTCAGGACCTTTCCCAGCACACTGAGGAGTAAGATGCCCCTGTAGTTGTTACAGTCTGTGCGGTCCCCCTTCTTAAAGAGTGGGACCACCAGGGCATCCTTCCAATGCTGCACAACCGATCCAGTGGTCAAGACTATTGTTATGATGTCATATAGGGCAATCTGTGCACAAACGCTACCGTCCCTCAGCATTTCGCTTCGGAGATCATCTCTGCCCGATACCTTTCCTTGTCTCAGGTTCTGGATCGCCCTCAGTACTTCCTCAACAGATGTCACCTCAGCCAGCCACTCACAGGGGGTGACTTCTTCATCCCATGTTTGAGACACATCAGCCTCAGCAGGGTCATCCCCACTTTGCCCCATGATGTTTTCCAGGCTGAGGGATTTCCCCTCCCCCAGGACCTCACAGAAATGCTCAGCAAATCTGCAAACCTGTTACTGTGGGTTGGAGATTGGATCATCCTTTATTTCCCCAAATGAAGATAATAGGTGTGGCGCTGCAGGTTACTTTTGATGGAATGAAATAGCGATTTATGATCACGGGCCACTGAGGCAGACTCCATCTCCTCAGTAACCCGCGACCACCAACCATCCTTGCAGTGCCTCTGGCTCTCCGAACCTCCGAGCGATGGCTGCGGTAGGCCTCCTCATTCTGTGACTTGGGATGCTGTAGACGATGAGAGTGGGCCTGTCACTTTTTCTCAGCCAGCCTGAACATCTCCTCTGCCAGCCAGGGTCTCTGGGGAGGTTCGGACCGTGTACCCAAAGTAGCCATTGCAGCTACCTGAGCCACAGTCTTTAACCTTGCCCATTTCCCCTCGACATCAGGAGGAGTGGGGGATGATGCCAATCCCAGCCGCAAGCGATAATGAAATTCTCGCTTGCAACGTTCATCAGCTTTTATGATGTCATGTACATTGATTATATTGGTAAAAATACAAAAATTAAAATTGGTTTTCTGTATCGACACAAGCACTGCTTCCCCTCTATGTTCCGTTTGGAATTGATAAAAGCTACCATACTGCCTCTACTTGATTACTGTGACATCGTATATACATCAGCCCTCAGTACTATACTGAAGAAGATCCACTCAATTTATCATTTGGCCTTAAGATTTGCATTGAACTTCCCATATAGGACCCACCACTGCTATCTCTACATTGGGTCAAACTTAACATCTCTTAATGATCGACGGCTTGTGCATCAGATCTTATTTATTCACGATATACTTACAAAAATTGTCTTATGGTTGTTATTGTTTGACTTGCATCCCACTGGGATTTTTGCACACAGCATTGATATACGGTGCTTTTTCTGAAAGACTTTGCTGTTTTCTCCTGGATGTTTCAGTTGTGCGTAGTCACTTTAAGATGTTTCTTGTTTATTTTTTTGTTTGTTGCGGTTGCACCCGATTCAAGAGCTGAATGGCTCACAGGGCTATACCTAATAAATTAACAGAACTGAACTGAAACACCCCGACCACTACCCCCATCGTCACCCCCATGGCCACCATCCCCACTGCCGGCAAATCTCCCTCAGTCACCAATAATTCCAAAAGGTGGAAGAAATTTTCTAAATGTGTTATTCGCCAGGACCGGTCGACCAACCCCACCACCACCGCCAATGCCACCTTCCCTGCTGCCGCCAGTTCTCCCTCAGTATATAACATTGCTTTATTATTTTAATGGAAATCCTCGTGTCTTCCACCCCCCTTGGGCTAAAGCTCAGTTGGTAGGGTCCAGATGTGCAGGGCGGCACTGATGCGTGGAGTGGGGGGAGGATTTACCCCTCTAATTCCTTAATTCCCATTTCCAGGCCAGCCGTAAATATCAAACAAAGATGGTAATAACCACATCGCGTGCTTTCAGATGTGCTTCAGGGCCATCTGGAACGCTCTTCCTTCCGATATGAGGAAACCATTGCGAGCTGCGCTCTTTTAATTAATAATAACTCATTACTTTACAGCTGCTTTTTCTATTTAGTTTGTTGTGCTTCACCCCTACCTCGGATTAGCGTGGTTGGCTATGTACAGTGTGAAAAAAGTTCAACATACATACAAAGAGGTAGCATCGCTCAGTAACGTAACGGATGAAAACTGGTCACTGCACACACACACGCTTGTGACCGCCACGGCCTCTCTCGCTCTACACCTGTGGTGCCACAGCAACGGAGCAACTCCGCCGGCGCTGCTATCCCCTCGCACCTCTCCACACGAACGCACACACACCCCCACTAAACACACACATGCATCCACGTAGGGTCTCGTGGGGGGGGTCACCTGGTACCATGTGTTTTTACCCGAGGGGCCCCTAGCGGGGATGTCCCATGGTTTCCCAGTGCCAGGAGATTTGCCGACCCCCCCAGGCCGAATTGCATTGCGGCCCCCGTGAATTAGCTTAAAATCCTATGGGCACGACGAAGCTCACCGAGCGAACCACAATGAGAACACTCACAGCACAGAAAAATAGGGCCTCTGGGGCAAACCCTCAGCGAGCAGCACATACGAGGAGGTGAGAGGGAAATTCCTGCGTGGTTATGGGACGACCACCCTGATCAAACCGGTTGAGTGTGGGGAGGATGGGTGCGTAGATAATGGATCAAGGCGTAATGCAAAGCAACGCTCCAGTTAGGGGCAGGGCATCGGTTTAAAATCGAAAGGTAGGCGCCCGATTGGCCACTGTTGTATATATCAGGTCTTGAAAAATTAACAAAAATAATAAAAATGTAAAAAAAAATGGGATTTTTTTTATTATACGAAATTATGCTCATTTATGCAATTATGCATTAAGTTATGCTAATTAGGGAGGTGTAATTGTATTAAGTTATGCAAGTGTATGTGATTGTGCTAATGTATGTAATTATGATAATTAGGCTCTGCCTCGTTGTCTTGGGTTGTATTATCAATCGGGACGATACAATGAATTGTATGAAGTTATGCAAGTGTGATATAATTATGCTGATTAAGCTTGGCTTTTGTTGTCTAGGGATGTATTATCATTCAGGATTATCATTCAGGATAATACAATTATTCTTGCTTTAACATTTACTGATTATGTCTTAGTGTTTTTATGTCAGGTCTCCAAATTCAAATCTCACCGCAGGATACAGTTCTCATAATTAAGATTATTATGCATGAACTTAGGAAGGCACCACTCAGACACTTCTGTGTTAAGCAACTTTAATTTCTAACCAAAAACATTATACTCTAATATGCGAACTCTTATGCTTGGAATGTCAACACAGTACTCCTGGAGATGTTCTCCTCATTGATCCATACATTTAACCCTCAATGATTACATTTGTCAAACTGGGTAACAGAACAATCGGTTAATTCCTCAGCGTAAAAGCGAGCATATACGGCGATAGGAAAAAGTCCTTAAAAATGAATGACGATATTCATACTAACGGCAATAAAGAAACATGTCCCGAAGGCAAAAGTAGACCTCAATGAATTCATTGGTAAGATTATACAATTAACGATATGTCTTGGAACAATGATGTGCGGCAGTGTGCCTGCTTGTCTAGCAAATGCTTATCAATTGGTCAAGGCTTCAATAAATTCGCGGGCAAGATTCTGTGATCAAAAGAAAGATTTCAACACAATAGTCTCCCTGTGAGTGTGTAGATTCGTAACGTAGGTTTCTAAACGTTTAGTTTCGTCAATGAATTCATTGGTACAGTTAAACAATTAACAAAAAAAATGACTAAAATACTTGTAAACGACCGTATCCACGTAACTCAATGGGCAGCAATGTTTTTCATGATCAGCTAATAGTTGACGCACTCTTATTATTAGTCTTCTTCTTATTAGTCCCGATATGTGCGTTATGTGTGTGTTGGTGGTTTTGTCTCCTTGTTCAACTCTTTGCGTTAAGCAGACACCGAGGTTGGGCATTCCTTGTACCAAAAATTAGTTTGTTCAACTCTACTGTGCTATGAGGGGTGTGCGTGTGTGTGAGTGGGGGAGTGTCATACACACGGCTTCCTCGCTCTCTATCTCGCTCGGCGGCAGCTGCAGGCTCTTTCACTGCTGGATGAGTTGAGTCGGCACGACGCTTTTGTCTTCGAAGGTGCTCGATAGCGCTCGCCGCTCGTCCGCTGGCAGCTGCAGGCTCTTTTCATTGCTGGATGAGCGGAGTCGGCACGACGCTTGTCTTTGAAGGTGCTCGATCGCGCTCGCCGCTCGTCCGCTGGCAGCTGACACCCTTGCTCGGTGGAGCTGGTTGCGCGCTCTCTCCTGGTTCGTGCTCTCTGGTGGTGCACGATTGCGCTTGCAAGCTGGTCCTCTGCGATGCTGGCTTGGTCGACGCTTGGCGCTTTCCACCCTTTCTCCAGGTTGATTGCTGGTCGTTGCTCGTCACTCTTTCTCTCTTGCTCTCTGCCTCTCTCCTTGATCGTGCAGCTGCTGGGTGGGAGTTGGCACTCAATGTAGAATAACTTTGAGCGATACTTCGTCTGTCAGCGCCGAACTCGTGCTCGGTGCCACATCGCTACTCGGCAAGCCTCGCTATCCTTGGTCGATTGCAGGGCCCAGCCCCAGACCTTGCCACTTGCAGTACTCTTCTGTCACTTGCAGTACTGCTCTTTCGCTTGCCGTACTCAACTCTTTGCGTTGACTTCGTAGGCTCGTGACTTCTGCTGATGCAGCTCGTTGGCGATGTGCCAGTCACGGGGGCAGGTTCCCAGAGCCTGCCGATCGCAGCACTGAATGGTGTGTGTTGGTATATCTGTTTACTGTATATCTGAAATTCTCTCCCTCGGCTCGCCTTCTCACAAAGGCCCGGAACTTCCTTTGATTTCGCTCTTTACTGTGGGGGAAGTTGTACGTGTATGTGTGTCCGTGTGAGTGTGTATGTTCTGATCTATTAAGCCATCTGTTAAGTCTCACCCTGGCCTGGTTCCCGTGCCCCTCCTCAAGTCACCTTTTCATCCGTGGAAAACAGATGCTCAAAATTGCCCTTAGGTGTTTTCCTAGTTTTTCAACTTTTGTAATAATTACTCTGGAGGGAGGGAAGGGTTTATTTTGCCCGGTTGCATTCCCACCCCTCTTCCCTCGCGGTGGGGTGTTACATTTTCTTATCTTTCACAGAGAGGGGCACTGGCCTTTGAAGTCGTTTCTCTTGTACCGTTTAAAAAAAATATTATTTTACCTCTTCTAGCTTTATACCGTACCACTTTTTGCAGTTTTGACCCTGTAAGTGACTCAAGGCATGTTTGGAGCAGTGTTTACGGTATTTCTATCGTGGTTTGGAATTCCTTCATGGTGTTTGATATCTCGAGGGGAGGTGCCCTCCTCATGTGTAATGTATTGCTACCACGTGCTTCTGGAAGACAAAGGCAGTTGGGAGGCTATCTTTCTATGGGATACATTTTATCTTGGTTATGTGTGATTGACCTATTTCGCATTTTTTTCTTCTTCTGGATGACCCTCGGTCTAATACTTCATAATTATTATTTGATTCTAGATTTGAAGCTTTCGTGACTGCAAGAATGCATACTCTTTGTTTTTATAGGTAAAGTCACGTAGGTAAAAAGTATCATTAAATAAATGAAAACTAAATTAAATCACGACGTTTCGGGCGCAACACAAGTGTCCTTCTTCAGGTGGGGACAACGTAACGAAAGCACAACCGCTTAAGTGTCTAAGAGATGGCTGTGACGAGGAATTATATAGTCGCGGGGGATGGAGGGGGGGGCATGGTGAGTGTGTGGGCGGGCTGTGGACCGGGAGGCAACGTTGTGAAAGCAACGGACGCTGGGAGGCAATGCATGGTGTTCAAACTTATGTTTATCCAAGATTTGTGATTTATCATCGTTATTACCACGTATATCCCTAGGGTGTTATTAACCTTTGTTCCCCGTCTGTATCCAGGGATTTGTGCTGTTTATTCTCGAGTTATATTTTGATATCGTGAGGTTGGAGATGTAACTAAGTTTTGGCTTAAACTTCCGTGACTGCCAGAATTAATTCTTTGGTTATTTCGGTAAAGTCACGTAGATAGAAGAATAACAATAAAAATAAGGTGAATAACATTACGTTTTAAAATAATGTACGAGAAATAATAACCCACTAATGTAGATTGTAGCCTGGTTCTTAATCTGAGTGCAATCTATAATGTCGACTTATTCTTATAGCCAAGCTTCAAACTTTTACTGTTGAACTAAAAGAAACCAAAAAAATTGTCTGTTCGGTTCTCGCTGCCCGGAAATAATTGTGGCGCCCATTGCTTGTACGTGCAATGTGGCGGCCTTTGAAGCCCGGTAGATATTTCAAAGAATCTCATTAGTAACCCCCCCCCTCTCTCCTTTTTGCAACTGTTTTTTTAAATGACCTTTTATGGCTACTTCCTTTCCTGGTTCTTTGTGAAGGGCCGCTGCTGTGAGGGGTGTTACAATGTTTTTTGTCTCATGCTACACCCAGATTGATTATTATTACAAATATATTGGCAGAATTATTCTTAATCTAAATTTTTATAAAAAGGCTATATATACAACACCGCGCAGGATAACACCACGTGACCCTGGATTTTTTGATTTCAAGGGCATAAAAGGAGGGAAGGGAAAACGTTGGGGAGTTCTCCTCCAGCCGTTCAGCGACCCGTTCAGACTCCCAGCAGCTTGCAGCGTCCAAGGGATGCTGGCGAGAGCTGCTACAACTCGACCCCAGACAAAGACCTCTTGTACCCTTGTCCCTCCAACTCCCACCGCGTCTGTGGGACATCGCGAGTACATCCACGAGGTGAGAAGTCGAGTAAGGGTCCACCCAGGGATTGAATAGGAATAGGCTGGGCGCTGCTCGCTGAGAATTTTGCTCCGGGCCACACAGGGATTTTCTATAGACGTGCCATTAATACATTTTAGCACAGAGCACCGACGCCGCATGATTTCTGTGTGTGTGGGGAGAGCGTAGGTGTGGTGTGAGTATGTGAGTGCGTGTGAAGCGCGCATATATTATCATCAATACGGCCGTCGTTGTGCCCGAGTGCTTGTGCCCGCGTGCGTGTTTGCACAGCGGATTAAGGCCGACCCAACAGGAGGGGTGTATGCACGTGGTCACGCTCCAGCAGCAGCCGCCAATTAAGGCCGACCCATAGGAGGGGGAGGGGCATGTGAATATTCATAGGCTATTTTTAGTGCGAGCCGTGGCGAGTGAAGGTGCGCCTCCTCGGGCACGCGCGTGCACGCAGCCACCTCCACATTAGTGGTGGTGTACGTGGGGAGTGTGTGGGATAACAATGGGCGGTGGTGAGCCAGCCACTTAGCCATGTCCCTCAGAGAGGATGCTGGTGCGGGGGGGGGGCGATCACACGATCGGCGGCAGCCCGGCGAGAAGTGGCTGAGGAAGAGGGGGGAGAGGAGGAGGGGGGCATTAGCCCCCACACACCCACATTTCACCCAGTTCGCCGTGAGCTTGGGAAGCCATTGGCAGGGGGGTGGACCAGACTGGTAGCCAACACTTTGACTTTCCTCCTCCAAAGTCCCCCAGACCCCACAACTCTGGAGTTGGCGAATGCTGCTGGTCCACTTCGCTAGTGGTCCCAATCGCAGCTTGGCAGTCGAATACATGCTGTGGGTGATGGCGCTGGCAGTAGTGTTGCTGCAGCTGTTCCTGTTTATACTGCTGTTGCCATTGTTGATACGGGCATTACTGCAGCTCATGTTGCAATTGCGGCATGCTGCTGCGGCTGTTACTATTGCTGCTGCCTCAGAGGGACATCCACCACCATGAGGTCCTCAGCCAGTGTGACCTGGCACCGGGCTCCATCTCCGGCAAGCATTATCCGCACCTTGGCCTGCTCGCACAGCCGTGCCGCGTCAGGCCCGCCAGGCCCGTAGCGCTGGCTGAGGTGCGTGAGCAGCAGGCAGTGGGCACCGCACGCCAGCGCCGTGGCAGTGGCGCCCGATGGGGTGGAATGGCCGTGTAGGCGGGCCTTCTCCTGCAGCCCATCCTCCAGCGTCATCTCGTGCACCAGCAGGTCGGCGCCCTACACCCGCCACAGAAGGCAATGATTCGTAGGGCGCCACAGTGTCGAGATGATAACTATCTCGCCAGGTATGCAGGAGGTCGTGGGGTCGATCTCGACCCTGATGCCTGTATATTTAGAGTCTGCTTGTCTCTTTCTGTGGTCGCGTGGATTTTCCTCCGGGTTTTCGTCCACATTTAGAATCAAATGCATTCAGAATATTTGGCTTCCATAATGTTCCACGTTATTAACCACTTCGTTGCGCTTTTATTTGTGGCCAGGTCGCTTCTGAAAAAGAGCTGTATAGCTTAGCGGATCTCAAATGGTAAAATAAAAATAGTTCATAGTTTTTTAGATTGCGCCACCACCCGACACAGCCAATTAGTAAGGTTTGTCGCGTAAGCAAAACATGCAAATTAGTTACTAGGTCACAACACCCCTTCGTGTGCGACCCCGGCCCTACCGCAACGACTTTGAGGGACCTTCCTGAAAGTCTTGAGACTCAAGCGAGGCTTTCCTGGTTAAACAAGCGGACTCGTAACGACAAGAGTTGGGCTTGTTGTTGTCCACATGGTTGTGTGGAGTGTCGCGCACCTGGCACAGCCTCAGAGCGGCGGAGTCCAGCGGCTCCGAGCAGTCGCCGAATACGGCGACCATGAAGGCCGGGCATGGGGGAATCCCCGCCATCTCTCCAGGCAGCAGCACCCCCCCCCCCCCCCCGCTCAGCAGCGTCAAAGCGGCCGTACAGAGGCCCTGGAGGCACACTTGAGGGGAAGGGGGAGGCACACTGCGTCAAGAGGGGCCGCAGGGGTACAGGCCCCCTACTTCAAGACCTTCACCCGCCGCCCGTCCTCAACCACCAACTTCACCCACGAACCTCACTGGCCAACCTCACCCTCACTCACCATCCACACCCACCAACCTCACACTCACCACAACTCGCTACCCAACCAATACCAATTAAGCGACGGTGACATCACCACTGTGCCTGTGCCAGGCCAAGTGCACTTGAGGCTACCAAACCTCAACCGCCGCCACCCTCAATAAAGAGAAGCCCAGACCCGGTGCCTAGGACCCATGATGGCCGCCACCCCTCCCTGCCTGCCCCAACTTCCCCCCACCGTTCCCCCTTACCGAGCCCGCGCAGCGCCTCCATGTGGAGTCGCCGGGCCTGGGGGGCTGCATGACGGCATAGCCGAAGCTCGGTACGCTGTGCCGCAGCGGTAACGCTCGCACGGAGGGGGCACCGGGAACCCCGTCTAGCACGAGGAACCCCTCCTCCTGGGGCCCCTCCGTGACCTCACGGCCGAGCTCTTCCTGGGGGTGCGGGGGCCCCTCTGCCTGCTACAAAGATGCCCCACTCAATCCTCAATAGGCCGCTGGGGCGAGTGCTGTTAGCGAACAGCACCCGTCAGCGGCGTAGCTGGGGGGGGCAGGGGGGTACATATGTCCCCGGGCGCCAAGGTAAAGGGGCGCCAAAATGAAGCTTACAACGTTACATTATAACTTATTGCGGCGGGCGCAGCAGCCTGAAACTACTGCACAAATCTACACCTCAACCTAAAAGTTGATATATCCCGCCACACACAGCCTACATTTCATGTAATTACATTTTGGTACGCGCGCCTATTAAGAACTTACATGGAAGAACGTCCCAAACAACAGACAGGCGCAGTCTTTCAGCCTTAGTCACTGGCCTATTTTTTGGTGGCGGAAACTACAACGGCCTATTAGTGACATCACGCTCCAGGCGGCTGCCGCAGCCGCAGCCGCAGCAGCCGACGCACGTTCAATTACATCATCATGGTTTAAACGCCGACTAGCGAACGGAGAGGAAGTGACTCGTTCGTGGCTATTATATTCACCAATCAATAAAGCTGTTTACGGTTTCTGTTGTCTATTATTTACATCATCGAGTTCAAACTCACGAGCTTCGTTTGAGTTAACAAACGGTTTCAGCAAGTGGAGAAAGCCAGAAAAACGAAATTCTCATGAAAACAATCCTAGCCACCGCACAGCTTTTACTACATGGAAGGAAGCCGAACGAAGGATAATTGATGGTACTGGAATTGACGTAGTGGTTCAAGCTCAGATTCATTTGGAAAAACGTTGGCGAGATATATTGCAAAGAATACTCACCTGTATTAAGTTTCTGGTTTCACAAAATTTGGCACGACATGGCCATGAGGAAAATTTGAATGCGGATGAAAAAAAATGTTGGAAACTTTCTCGCGCTGATCAAACTCGTTGCGCAGTATGACCCATTGTTAGCAAAACACGTACAGCACGCAGGAGGAAATCCGGGATCAGTTTCTTATTTGTCACCGGAAATCCAGAATGAATTTATCCAAATACTTGCGTCGACTGTAAAGAACCAATTGTTGAGTGATATCAGGAAAAACAAGTACTACGGTATCTTACTTGACTCAACTCCTGATCTAGGACATCGGGAACAGCTTTCTCAGGTCATAAGATTTGTGGATGTGGATTTTAATACTAAAAAGGGAACTATCAAAGAATCATTTTTAGATTATATCGAGATACATGCAAAAGATGCAGCAAGTCTAGAAAGAGTCATCGTCGAAAGACTGAAATCTGACAACATACCTCTAGCCGACTGTCGGGCACAATGTTATGACAATGCTGCTGTGATGACTGGGCATATATCTGGCCTTCAACAACGAATATGTGACAAAAATCACAGAGCATTGTTTGTCAACTGTGACAACCACAGCTTAAACTTAGCAGGAGTACACTCAGCTAAACAAGATCCACTTGTCGTCACATTTTTTGGAACAGTTGAAAGTATATATTTGTTTTTCTCTCGTTCAGCAATTCGTTGGGAAGAGTTAAAAAAAGCTGTGCCCATCACAGTAAAGCTGGAGTCTGAAACACGCTGGAGTGCACGATCAGAAGCTGTTAAAGCTATCTATGAAGGACTGGATGAACTAGTTAGGGCTGCTAGACAAATTATCGGAGGACGTAACTATGACGCCTGAAACCATGCGTATTACATTTTAACTTCATAGTTTTATTACATTTCTGGAATGTCATTCTTGGAAAAATTGATCGTGTTCAGAAGCGCTTACAGGATCCTACTATGAATTTCAAGGAAGCAGCAACTGATCGTGAATCTTTGGAGCATGAATTTGTCAAGCTTCATGATGATTTGAGCCAAGTTGCTGTAGAAAACGTCAAAACAATATGCACAGCCTGGGGGATCGATGTGGACAGAAGAATTAGGCGACGTCGGAAGATGCCAGGAGAACTGGCAAGAGATGCAGGACTTTCAGCAGAAGAAGAAATTGTGCGCGTTATGATGAGCGTATTTTATCGACTTCAACAGGAGATGTCAACACAGTTTTTACGACTAAAAGACCTGAACACAAAATTTGGATTTCTGCTGGACGTCAAAACTCTTCTATCCAACACAGATGTCGATGCAATTCGTCGAAATTGCACAGATTTTGGAAATTTCTATGACACCGACATCAATGGCCACGAACTTTTAACAGAAATTGGAGATTTCAAAATGTTGCTCAGTAACCGGAATGAAGTTCTACCAGAAACTCCTTTGGATCTTCTTGGTTTTATTGTGTTTTATCGAGACAACATATTTCCGAATTTGCGAATTTCACTGCAAATGTTATTAACAATAGCAGTTTCAATTGCAAGCTGTGAGTGGTCGTTCAGCAAATTGAAACTTATTTAGTCGTATTTGCATGCTTCAATGGGACAAGATCGTCTCAGCGATCTTGCTCTTCTTAGTGTTGAAAGAGAAACATTGGAAAAAACAGATGTTGATTACGTGATTGACTAGTTTGCGACAGTGAAATCAAGAAAAATGTATATTTTGTAGACTGTCAACCAGTCTACGACAGTGACTGAATGAGCCATGTAATATAATTTCTATAAATTTGCTTCTTTAAATACAATGTTTCATTAAAATTTAAATTGTTATTCCTTATTCGATGTAATAGGAAAATGTGATTAAACGGGGGGGGGGGGGGGGCGCCAATGTTATAGTTCGTCCCCGGGCGCAACATATCCTAGCTACGCCTCTGGCACCCGTGAAGACCAGCATCGCACACGAGGGGGTGGGTGGCCAGCACCACGTGAGCGGGAATCGAACTCGGTTCACTGAGTTCGATTCCCCCACACGGCCGCTCCTCACACACACAGACAGTGCCGGATTTAATCTAGTGCGGGGTCTGTAGCATATGTTATCAAGGGGGCCTAAAAAAAAGACAAATATTAAAACACAAATGTTTTACTTGCATAGAAAAGTAATCCTATTTTTTTCATTTGATATACAGCCAGATAATGACAAATCACTAACCTTAAACACCCAGTTGTTCGTAAAAGTTTAAGGCAGTATATTACAAGAGAAATAGAGCAATTGCAGAATCCCTGAACCGGAATTGAAAGCTTGAAAGCATTTAGCGAGTGGCCCTTGAAATTCTGGGGCCCGAAGCATATGTAACTACTTTTGCTACTAGGATAATCCGGCACCACACACAGGAACATGCACAAGCCTTGAATGAATGCACGATGCATAACTTAATAATATTACACTTCAGCGAGATAATGAGAATACAACTTACACGTAACTTTCTTTTAGGAGCGTTTTTTAATTATTGCAATAATGGGCTTTTAAATTTGTTTTTATTTTAGAAGCATCCCAGTTCGAGCCGATGCTCATCACGTGACCCAGAGTGCTGTTTTGGACCCTAAGATTTTGCTGTTTGCCTCGCGCTACCAACTCTCCTCCACTTGTACTGCTGTGTCCACCCGACCGCCACGTCTACCCAACCGAGTCACTCTCAATCATCCTCACACCCCACTCTTGCACCCGAACCTGGGATCCTCACCCTCGTACCCTCCAATCCACCCACTTGACCGTCACGTCCACCCATCATCCTCCCATGCGTCCCGCTCTCCGCACCATGCGGCGTCCGCCACGCACGTCCTCCGGCGGCCTCCAGTCGCCGACGTCGGCAGTGCTCCACTTCCACGTGGCGGGTCGCAGCTCGTGTACGGCGAAGCGGAACCCCAGCAGTGAGCGCGACAGCTGTAGTGCCACGCGCAGCAGGCGCCGCAGCCCCGCGGGGCGAAACACCTCCAGCTGTGGGTGCCCCGCGGCGGGGGCCTCCTCCTCCTCGTCCGGGGGGGCTGCCGCGTCGGCCGTCCCGAAGGCCAGAATGCTGAGCGAGCACATGAGGCCCGGCAGGCCAAACACGTGGTCGCCGTCCAGTTGGGTGATGAAGATCTTGGTCACCCGGCCTGTGGTGGATTGGACACCGTTGAGCTGGAGGAGGTGGTAGTTGAGGTGGTCGGGAGGACACGGAGGTAATGTACGTAGTGGAGATGAGCGCCGAATAGACAATAATTCTGGTATCTGCTTCACGGGGTTCACGATGAATGGAGCACGCGAGGGCTGCTGGGCTACAGGGTCACAGGACACTGGCGTGGACTCACTGACGCCGCAATGAGCAGCACAAGGCAAAGGTGTTACTCTGGATACTGCCGTATTCTCCAGATTATAACACGCAAACTTTAACTTGTGCTTTACAATTCCCGCGGGCAGAACGAAGGCTGGGATGCGTTTCATAATTCTGGGAATACGGTACGCCCATCCCTAAGTGGAAGGGGCCTCCACTGGAGGGAGCTCTAGAGATAGCCCCTCTATTCAGCATAATACGGTAACGCTCTTTATTTCAACAATAATCACGGAGTCTCAGGAGGCTTCGACGTTTGAGATATTTTGCCACGAATTCCACTGACGAGAGTTTGGTGGTAATGGGGCAGGACACCACAGCACCAGGGAAACCCGCCGCTGGGAACTCCACACAGTTGGATTCAACCCATACGTGTGCCGTACTGCCATCTGCTGGTCGCCTCGCAGTCCAATGAGCCTAGCAGGTGGGAAGAGCAGTAACATCTCACCTCTTGGTCATCGCACCTGACAAGCTCACTCGCCCTCTATGTAAGACTGCAACAGGAGGAAGACTCCTTCACTATACTGGCAAATCGCCTGATGAAGCTGGCTGCTGCTGCTGTTGTTGTAATCGCCAGCGAAACGTCACGGTACTCAAATTGTAAATGTTGAAGTGGATTCACTCTCCGACACACAATCGGTGTGCTGAAGTAGTAACTCAACTTGTTTACGCGACAAACCTTACCAATTGGCTGTCGGGTGGTGGTGGCGGGTTTAAAGACATTACATTTACGTTATATAACACACAACACCTTTATCCCCCATTGTATTTCACAGCAACAGTCGATGGTGCGTCTTTTAAACCCGGTGGCTGTGCGTGTGTGAGACACGGGTTTGTGTGTCCTGTAACGTAACTGACACACGTTTGGAGCGCGTCTTACTTTCCGGAGCTTCCTACAATCAATCCGGAGAAGACGATCATGAACACTGCCTTGTTGCAACTGTTGCACGTCGTTGTGTGCTTGCGTTTGTTGGGGAGCGGTGGTGCAGCGGTTAGCGCTACGAACCCGGACACCCGAGTTCGATTCCCGCTCATGGCCAACACCGGTAACGATTATCTCAACTGGTCCTGGGCCTCCCCTAGGTCGACTCAGTCGCAAATGAGTACCTTGGGCAATGTGTAAATATTGACACTTGTGAGACAAAGGCGGTCGGGCGTGGTGCTGACCACTCACCCTCTCGTGAACAGTGCCGGCCTTCATAGGTGCTACTCGTTAACAGCACTTGACCAAACAGTTTGTGAAGGCTACACGGGAGAACTTTGACTTGGAACTTAGGTATGAGGCCACCGTGGGAGGTTTGCTGAGGAGCAACCCGAACCGAGGAGAGCCCCCCCCCTCCCCTAGTGGTTGCTGGTCACGAAGGGCCCCGACTCCCCAACCCTCGCCCAAACCTGCTGCACACAGCAACACACAGCCCTGCAGCACACAGCCCTGCAGCACACAGCCCTGAGCACACAGACCTGCAGCACACAGACCTGCAGCACACAGACCTGCAGCACAGAAGCACACAACTCTGCGGCACACAACTCTGCGGCACACAGCCGTATAGCACACAGACACATCGCCGTACAGCACAGAAACACATAGGGCTGCAGCACAGCAGCACACAACCCTGCAGCACACAGCATTGTCACACAGCGCACAAGCCTGCAACCCTATCGCACTCACACGGTGCAGGAGCAGTAGCTCAAGCAGCTCAAGCAGCATCATCGGCTCCAGCGGATCCAGCAGCATCTCCGGGAGAAGCAGCAGCTCTCGAAACATCAACAGCTCCAGGAAGAGGCACAGCAGCTCCAGGAGAAGGAGCAGCTGCAGCAGGGTCATCTGGAGCAGCTGGAGCAGAATGAGCTCAAGCAGCTCGAGGAGAACGTGTTTCCCATCTTTCCCAAGCACCAATTCCAGACCGATGTGTAGTCCACCACGGTCCAGACAGATCGGTGCAGTATCACGTGAGGAAGTTCATCACAATCTCATAGCAGTGATAGCTCCAAAGACATATTTCGGGACTCCATTGTTGTAGCGCCATCTCCTGGCCACCTCAAAGACGTCTACTGGTTGTCCTAACCATGCACCTCTAATTAGTGGTGGGGTGCGAAATAAGTTAAACAGACCGTACGTTCTGGACACCACTCAGTGCTCAACTGGACACACAGTATTAATTTACTTTGTTTTGCAGGGCAATTGTTTGCATACAGTGAAAATTAAGAATACATTCCTGTGGAGGGAGCTGGTAGGAACGTTGGGTTGCTCGGTCAATGGCCAGGGTCAACGGCAGCGTGGTGTATTCCGCAAATATGACCGACTGTGAGGGCGGGCACAAGCCGGCGTGAGTAGGTTAAACGTTAAGTTTTACTGGTAGGAATCTCCTGGTTACACCAGCCCACAGGGGATAATTGTGTCCGTCCGTCCGTCGTGCAGGGAGGGGCTGGGTGGGGAGGGAGGGGCTGGGTGGGGAGGGTAGGGTGGGGAGGGGCTGGGTGGGGAGGATGGGGCTGGGTGGGGAGGGGAGGGTGGGGAGGGGCTGGGTGAGGAAGGTGGGGAGGGGCTGGGTGGGGAGGGTGGGGCTGGGTGGGGGGTGGGAGGGGTGGGGCTGGGTGGGGAGGGGCTGGTTACCCCGTGGTGCCCTTATAAAACTCAACGTTTAACCTACACACTACACTATACACGACACGATACACTACACTTATACAAGTGTAATGAGTTCTCAGGGAGACAGACGACGTAGTTGAGGCACACTCTTTTATTTAACCAAAAGGCGGTAACAATACTTGAAGGGGTAACGGCCCCTTCACCCGTACTGAATGGGAAACACCCCTAGCACTATCCCCTGACTATCCTATTCCCAGTCCTCCGCTATGAGTCCTAGGGGAGGCTATCTGATCCGGCCCTGGTCAAGCACGGAACCCGGCACCCAGCTAACCAGGCCGTGCTTTTACAAGAGCAGCGGTCCTGGAGCTCTTGGGGCCGCGCCACTGGCTTGCCCTGCTCGGCCCTGACAAGGACAGCGAGCCAGGGGAGTTCCAGGGCCTATTCTGCCGGTCTTCAGTCTTCACTGGTAAGCTTCTCACACACTGGCCTCGAGCCCTCTGGCTCCCCGCCTTTTATAAGAATCCTCTCCGAGCGGTGGGGCTATGGGGGAATCACAGCACCCCCATGCCCCCCCAGCGTTAACCGATGCGGACGTGGATGTAGACACCCGTGTGTGTGTCCAGACACCCTTGTGTTTCTGTCCGCCTTTCTCCCCTAACAACCCCTACATTTGTA
>JAAXLI020001483.1:0-11681 GCA_014621495.2 Entosphenus tridentatus
CAAGTTACACAACACCTCACTGCTCTATCCCAGTACAGCATCCACCCGAATCTGAATAGGTGCCCTGTACACTAAATTGATTACTCTAGTGGTGGGCGTGGCCTACTGTGTAGTCACGTGAGTCTATCAGTCCAATCCATGGTCATAATTAACTCCATTCATAATTATACGTGTGATTCATAACATTAAACCCATACTGGCTACACCTGCTAGATGTATTACCTCAGGATCACGAGGGATGGCGGAGTTTTGTTGGCCTTCATCCAGCAGTGGATTGATCATGGCTCATGATAATGATGCATGAAAAATAAAGGTCTCTACTCAGATGAACGTCAGGTGAAGCTTTTTTCATTCGTGGCCTGAGCTGGTGGAGGAAATTATACATTTTTATGGCCGGGATAACACTGTTACCTGCCCTCAGGGTCACACTCATTTTATCTCCCATGTAGGATAATGGGATAAGTCAATGTATAGGCAACCTAATGAATGGACAAGACATTGTCTCAACTTAAAAATCCAATAACAGTTTGTAATAAGCCTACAGGCATGTCCTAGCAGCATTTGTTTCAACTTTCTGAAGCTCATGAGCAGGGTCTGGACTATTCATTGCTTAATTGCAGAGATGGGCTTTTTCTGTATTACCTATGACCCTTCACGGTAGTGCATCGTGACTTTTACGAGCAAACATTTAATATTAGCTGCAATAGCACGTCGTTACTTGGATGTTCAAACTGATGAAAGACCTGTTCGATAAATTCTCACCGCTATTGTGTCATGGGCTGCACTCAAATACCAAATCAGATCTGACGTAATTCCAGTCCAGCCCAAGGGGAATCGCTTGGCACTGGCCTTCTCCTGCTTGACTACAAACCCTATTATCATGGGACTGTTTGACTTCCCGTCTTGGCAATGCCAAATAAAATGTATAGGTTCTGCCCAATCACAAGCCGAGAGAGATGGTAGTGCTTGAGTGGCTTAACCGTCGAATGTTAGCACCTCCTGAGATCCTGGCTTCAACCCCCCTGTTTACATTTGAGGTAAAATTTGTTGCGTGTGGTATGCTCTAATCTCGGCTCAGTCACCAAAGGTTCAACAATCCATTTGTCTCGGCCTTGCTGTGTGCTGCGTTGCACCACTATCCAAGTAGTTAACCTCGCATTCAATAAACCTTCAAAGCCAGGGTGAACATCTGACTCCAACGTATTTAATGAATGAAACGAGGTATAACTGATGGAAAAAGACAACACAAAATACAGCATCCATTAATACTTGCAATATCAATACAACGAATTAACACTGCAGCATTATAACATTGTTTTAGATAACATGAATCTCAACTATAGGTCCTGGATGGAAACAGCGCCTACATTAGTACTGAATAGCTATACAAGATAATACGCTACTGTATTAAATAAGGTCACTTTGTGTAATCATACTGCAGCCTAAATGTACAGTGCTGCATATAACACTGAACTGTGGATGAGATACTTCTTCATCCTTGCTTTCAAGAACACATCAACGTTACATGGGCACAAGTCTGGCTCGACTTATCCAACTACAAATAACATTCACGATAATGCAAGTGACAGGCTTCATTGTTAACTAGGCCCCATGATCATCATAACACTTTAACAGCATTATAATGGCATTCACATCATTATAACGGCAATACCAACATTATAACAGCATTCCCAGTATTATAAAAACATAAACGAACTTACAGACAATGCTCCTTAAAGTCCCGCAATGAGCAGATGCACCTGTCTTCACCGAGACGCTAATTGTGCCTCCATTTTGTACTCTGTGTAATGGCTGACACCCCCTCCTGGCCTCGTGACTTAGAGACTCTTAACCCAGAACTTCCTGGTCATGTGACCAAACTCAGCACCATTATATCAGGAAGTTCTTGAATAAACACACCCCATATCTGCTGCGGGGCAGAACAACATTTGTAATATATAGGCACTGTAAAGGTATATCCCTGCAATTGGCAGTTCATGCATCTGCTGCTGGAAGGGCCTCCACTAGACCTGTGGAGAACCCCTTTTATATGGAATTTGGCCGACTCTTCCACACTGATGAGACATCTTGGAAGAGTTTAGAGTATCCAGACTTTACCCAACCACACATGACCTGCTGTTCAACTACTATTGTACATCCATAATACAGGTTTTTTTGGGTTAGATCATGTAAATAGAGAAATGTGTTGTTTAACCTGCCACCACCCGACAGCCAATTAGTAAGGTTTGTCACGTAAACAGAACATGCCAATTCGTTACTAGTACAGCACACCGTTGTGTTGGAGAACCAAGCCAGAACATTTACAATCTGAGTACGACATTTCACCAGTAATTGCAACGAACTTCATCAGGCGACAGCCAGATTTGTGAAGTCCACCTGTTTCGTTCCTTAAATAGACATAGATGTGATGACAACACTTGCACGCTCTTCTCATGCGAAGTGGGGGGAGGGGGGGTAGTTAATGAATGCATATAAATGGCTATGGGATTCCTCGGCTGTTTGGGTTAATTATATGGTAATCAATGTACATTATGCATGCACATTATGCGAGCCCATTGTTTTTGTCCTTCCTGTCGATTGTGTGTACTAAAATAGCCATACGAATGGTAATCCCTATTGAAGTATGGTGGCCTGTATAGGCATGCATTTAAACAATGTATTATTTGATTATTCACTTCCAAGTAGCACTAAGTCTGTCGCTATCCGAACTGTTAAAATAAAATGTATTTCTCTCAAGTTCGAGAGATTATCTAATTAGTCTTGGCCAGTAGTAACTAGTTTTGCGGCAGTTGAGAGAGGACAAGGTGGCTGCTACAGCAGTGGCTGTGATGCCGCCCATAACGCCCGCATCGACACCTCAACTCGCCCAGCCGAGGAGCCCATACTTTCGATAGGCAACCTGTGTCCGAGACGTCGCAGTCAGCAACAACTACCACCGTGGTCACCGCTCAGGGGACGCCAGGAATGGAGGAGCCAGTGCCGCTGACTGGTGAGAGCGGAGCACCACCACCGACGGGTTTCCATTCTCACAGGGCCAGCGGGTCCATTGAAGGCTCCACAGTCACAAACGGCAGCACCAGAACCGCAACCAATGAGATTGGAACGTCTGCAATGTGAGGGCTTCAATCAGCCACATCGCTTAGGCCACGTAGACAAGTTCTTGGCTAAGGGAGGAGACTGGGGGGGAATTTGTTCATTTGGTTGAGGCGGCATACACATATTTGGAGTGGACATAACACGAGGCACTGAAGGCCCTTCCCACAGCCCTTAGTTACGACGCTTTAAATGATATACTCCTCCATATCAGCGGAGAGAAACAACACCATGCAAGCAGCTTACCGAGAGATGCAGAGATGTTTTTATCCCCCATCCAGTGCGAAAAGGCAATTCCAAAATCGCCGGTGGGAGGAAGCAGATTCAACTTTAGCATACCGAAGCGCCCTAATGGCCTTGTCCCAAGCCGTCTTCCCAGGTCTGGATGCAGTGGCCCTGGACTTCATGGTAACTGATTGTATACTAGCGCTGGCACAAGCTTTAACAATAGTCTTGCCAGTCACGGATGAGGACAAGCAGACCTCCCTGTGGAGTATCACGGCCCATTAGGACGTGATGAGACCTCAACATATGGTCGCACAAGTAGTGGAACCATAATTTCATTGGGGACCGGAGGGGATTTAAGAGACACGAGGTATGCGGGAAGACGCTGAGGTTGGGGTGGACGCTGGGCTGATTGGGGGAAGGGATGTTGGTGGCTGTGAGGGGAACATTTCGGGGACCTGCTCAGAGGACGCATCGTTGGGCGGCCCGTGAGCACCAAGCCAGGCCCGTGATCCCGTGACCTGTCACCAATGTGGCCACATGGATCATGTCGCACGAGGATGCGATATTGACGCTGCTCCACCGGAAACCCCTCCACCAGTAAATATACCCAGCATATTTCCTGGTGGCAATTCGCATCGCAGACTTTTCATGCACCCTAACAACCAATATACCTGTCACCATTCAGCTGTCGCAGCCGCACTCGCACTTCCAACATTTTTCACCACAAAGATGGCCGGCTTCAGGCACACAATGGTGCAAGTTGGCTAGGAGAGTGGTGGCAGCCAAAGCTGGGACGTCGGTAGTGGCGGGCTCGGTAGGCGAAATTAAGATTTGGATGCTGGTTGATACTGGAGCATCAGCGATTATTATATCCCTGAACGTTTTTGACATGCTTCCCCACAGCCCAGCGGTTGTGCCCTGTGCCATCGTCATACGTAGCAGCAAATGGGAGAAAAAATGGGGATTTTGGGACAGGTAGGGACCCAAATTTGTATGGCAGAATTGACCATATCAGGTCCCGTACTCAACTCCAGCACATTGACGATTCTCTGTTTGCTGGGGACAAACTATTTGAATCAAATCCCTATCAAGATTGTAACTGACCAATGTTAAATTTAAATTCCGTCGGGAGAACGCATATATTTCTTGCGACCAGAGAACGATGCAAGGACGCTACCTCAAGTGCAGGCGGTCGTCAAGGAAATGCTCAGTACCTCCAGCTGCTCAGATCTTGATTCCCCTGTGATACCGCACACCCCTGGTGATGGCCCAACCCGACACACCTATTTTGTTGTCACTGGTAATGGCGATCATGGATCAACACGTCTTAGCAGGTGCGGACACCATCCTATGTCGTCATTAGAAACTGTTTATTCAGGTTTTGACAACAGCAAACACACCTATAACAGTGCATGGGGGACAGTTTTAGCGCATATATGGCCCATTCCAGCAGGGGGCAGGGAAGTCCAGACAGGGGTAATGGCAGAAGAGATTGATCCTGCATGTGAGGGAGGCTACACCCTGGCTGGACGCAATGACAGCACAGGATGCCAACTTATCTAAACCTCAATGTCAGACCCTATGGGAACTGTTACATAACTTTTGAGACATTTAGCAATGGATTGTATGATTTAGGCCGCACAGAGTTAATGTCACACCACATAGAGATGGGAGATATGCCGCCTATCCTTAAAAATTCATATCGTATGGGGCCAGTGGAGAAAACCCACATACAGAAGGTGATTGACGAGATGCTAAGGGCCGATATTATCTCACCCTCCACGAGTTCATGGGGGCACCCATCGTCCTGGTGGACAAAAAGAAACAGGTCCTTGCAGTTCTGCCTGGCTTTCACTACCTAATGCAGGTAACAATGGTGGATGATATCCGTTACTGTGGATTTATGATTCGTTGGACTAGCAGGAGCCAAATATTTCTCCACTCTAGATGTATCATCAGGATTTTAACAACTACCGCTTGACAGGACTCTAAACACAAAACGGCCTTTCGGACACCACAAGGATTGTTTCATTTAACCCCCCGCCCCCTTGGGATTACAAACATTCCAATGGCTAATGGAGCTAGTGCTAACGGGCCTCCAATGTGACATTTGCCTAACATACCTGGATGACGTATTAAATTGTATTTAGACGGTCCTTCCAGGAGCACTTGCAGTGTTTGAGACTTTTTTTCACGTATCAGAGAGGCACATATGAAACTGAAACCCTCTAAATGCCACCTTAGACAGCCCTCCGTGAAATATTTAGGTCACATAGCACGGCAGGGGTAACTACTTACCCTGATAAGACCCGGTGTGTAATGGAATGGCCCACTCCTGTATCTGTATCAGATATTAGGAGATTTATCGCCTTTGCTTTCTGTTACCACCGATTTGTGCAAGATTTTGCGGCCATTGCAAAACCGTTACATGCACTCACAGCTAAGGGACAGACATTTCACTGAGGTTTGGAGGACAGGCCTTTTAAAGATCTGCAGATACTCCTTATGGAGGCCCTCGACATTAGACACAGGTGTGAGCGATGTGGTAATCAGAGCCATCCCATCACAGGTGCAGTCGGGCTGAGAAGTTGTTATTGCGTATGGCAGTCGGGTACTACCATTGGCTAAACAACGCGACTGCGTTATGAGGATAGAACTCCTGGTAGTTGTACACTTTCTACATCAGTTCCGCCTATATTTATATGGACGGAAATTTGCAATGCGAACCGATCACGCAGCATTGTAATATTCTATACGCATCGACCAACCTTCAGGACAAATGGCCAGTTGGATTGAGAGGTTGCAAGAATTCTGCTACGAAGTGGTCCATAGGAAGGGAGTACACCATGCCAACGCAAATGCCTTGTCGCAACTGCCCGAGGCTGTGGCTTGTGTTTGTGCTACGGGCTGACCCAGGTGTAAACCACCCTCACCGGTCTATATGCGGATAAGTGGCCCGGAGGCTCCTCTAACTGATCAGGATTTAGGACTAGGTCAGGAAGATTGGATGATTGCAGATGGAGGATGACACACTGTGCCCCCCTCCACGCCCTTGCAAAGTCCAGCACACCCTTAAACCGCCCCCCGACAGCTACGCCATTTGTAGACTATAAGGGGCTGCTTATGCATTGGGAAGTCAATACACACCTGTATTTTACGGTCGTGCTGATTTCCATATGGAAACAGTTGGTGGAGGAGGTCCATGGCCGCTGCCTCCTACATTTGGGAGAGTGGAAAACACTCTCGACGATTAAGAGTCACTTTATGGCCAGGCATGATGGTGGATGTTTGTGCATGGACTGCATCGTGCTGAATGTACTCGTCAAAACCGCTGGCA
This sequence comes from Entosphenus tridentatus, assembly GCA_014621495.2. NCBI lineage: Eukaryota > Metazoa > Chordata > Hyperoartia > Petromyzontiformes > Petromyzontidae > Entosphenus > Entosphenus tridentatus. The sequence goes on from JAAXLI020001483.1 coordinate 6,680, forward strand.
CACCCTATGAGTGTCAATACAGTCGATAGAGGTTTCACGGGTCAATGAGCTGGATTGCCCTGGATATTGGGACCTTTTCTTCGTACTGAGGGGAGTTGAATATTTCACGCTGGTGGCATGGTCCCTAGTAAATCATACCACTCAGTCGGTGGCAGAAGGCTTTTCTACAGAGATATGTAATGGACAAGGGTGCCCCGGAAAAACATCTGACAATCAGGGTAGAAGGATTTATTTGAAATTGCTGCAGGAACTTTCCGACATTCTGGGCACAAATAAAATATGCACTTCTCTATACCACCCTCAAACCGATGGGATGGTAGAAGAATTGAACCGCACCATCTTCTATCTTATGTCAAGTGGTGAACGAGACACAAACTGACTTGGAATTTACATATAGGAGGGGTCCTTGCGGCAAACCTATTGGCTCACACGTTTCGATGGGATATTCTCCCTTTTATTTAATGTACGGTCAGAAACCCGACCCCCTTATCAAACGCCAGATTTTTTACCTCCCAGCTAGGGCTGCCAAGTGGCCAGTGGTTGTATGATGTGCCATGCAACAGTGGGGAACGGCGAGAGAGGTGGCACAGGCCGCGGCAGCCTCCTCCTGTTCTGTGACACCCTTCCCTTTCAAAGTGGGTGACAGCGCATGGCTCCGCTGCCCACAGGCCCCCTTGAGGACTTCGCCCAAACTGCACCGCCCGTGGCAGGGCCCTCTGAAGGTGGTTGAGGTTCGCAGACCTCAATGTGTGCATGTCCAATTAGGACGCCGGCGGTAGGACATGCACCCTGCCCGTCTAAAGCTGGACCGATCAAAGCCTGCCATGGGGCAGCCACCACCCGTTGACGAACACCCACTACATGTGTAGTGCTGAACTTTACGCGGAAAACTTATACATTTTCTGTCGTCACTTTATTTGATCAAACTCAACACATTTCGTCACCACTCTCCAGCGTGTTCTCCGCTCGCTCGCCACGCTCCGCCGGCCTCGCTCGCTCCGTTCCTCCCTCTCTCTCTCGACTCTCCTCTCTGCTTCTCCGTCCCACTCCAGCCGTTGCTCTCTCTCAGCTTCTCCGTCTCACTCCTGCCGTCGCTCTCTCTCGGCTTCTCCGTGTCACTCCGACTGTCTCTCTCGTTCCCGTTCCACTGCTAACCTATCCGTACTCTTGTCACCTCTTTTTCCCCCGCTCCACCGCTACCCTATTCTACCTCTCATATCTTCCTCGTCTCCATCTCTACTGCTACCCTATACTTCTTCTTCTTCCACTCCACTGCTACCCTATACTTCTTCTTCCACTCCACTGCTATTCATACTTCTTCTTCTACTCCACTGCTACTCTATACTTCTCGTATCTTCTTCTTCTGCTCCGCCCGTCTCCGTCCAGCTCCCAGCACAACTCCCCGTCTTACTCTCACGCTCCCGTATTTATCCCCGTCCCTATTAATTTCCAATTAATTAACTGGCGTCCCCCCAACGCCCCGCGCCCCCGGCCTCGCCGCCACCTGTTCCCATTCCCAGACTTACAGGCGCCACCTTGTCCCTGACAACAATAACCGGCCAATCACTGCCCTGCATCCATAATTGCCTCATGGGCCGTCTCCATCTCACCGTTGTCCCCCAGCAACACCAGCATGTCCCGATATGACCCGACTTTCCCCAACCCGCACGTGTTTACAATTACCCAACTTGGCGCGCGTTAAACCAATACACATGTACCAACACAATGGACGCCGCCAGCATCTATGCCCCCACCTTCACCTATTCACTCTCCTTCACCACTACTGCCAAGGTCAGGGAGGTCACTTGCCACGACGAACCAACCTCAAGATCGATGCCTTCCTTCCCCAGGACCGCCCGTGGGGGAGGCAAATCAGCATCTGATGGGGGCACAGCTGCACGGCCTGGTCACCCGGGCACAGGCTCGGTCCATGCTCCAACGGTGATAGACGCTCACCAAACAGGATATCACGAGGCCGCAAAAAAAAATACGTAGTGCTCTTTTTGCGCCGACTGTTGTTCCTGCAGTTGTTTTTTATTTTAGAAATAACAGCATTCGAGATGACCTCACTGTATCGGCGATGTCAGTCAGTGTTATCTTAAAGTATGCACCCCCGCTACTGTTGTGGTCATTCGTTCTGTTACACTGTCCTAAACTCCGTTCTGTATATACATGCATACTGTCCAAATTGTACCGCCCATTGTCACTCGGAATAGCATAGTCGACATCAAAATGAGACAGTGTGAACGGGTATATTTCTACATAATACACATACACACACAGAAACAGGACTCCAGTTGCGCTCACATTGGTTTTGTTCATTGAGCAACAGGGATGACGTACATAGTATTTTCCTCATTTGATCACGGTTACCCCTGATCCGTCGGGTTCATTAGGGTTAAGTGAAGTCGAAGACGACTTTTTCTACAGAAGGGGGGGCGTCATGTAGAGATACACACGAGAGGTAATGTAGAGATACTTACGTGAGAGGAGGTACCCATGAGAGGGTGATGTCATGAAGGAAAAGAAGAGAGAAGGGGCGAGAGAGGAAGGAAACTTCCCGTGAAAGGGGGGTAAAGTGAGCGGAAGAGGTGGGGGCTCGGGGCGCTTTCTCAGCGGGAATTGAAGTGAGGACGCTTTCCACGTCAGAGCAATGTGAATAAAGTAACGTCGTATTCACCCAACCCTGGACTGGTCTTCTCTTTACAGGTGTTTGTGTGTTGTTTCAAACACATTGTTATTATTGTGTTGATAAACGTTTAGCTTCTTATTAGGTGTATTATTTGAGACATTAGGGGGGTGGCTGAAGTGGTGGTGCAGAGGTTATCAATACTGCATTTTATCCCTAGTCACCTGAGTTTGAGTCCTGGCTGTGGATATCTGTGGCGAGTGATATGTTAATTGGTGCCCTCTCCTTTCATCAACCAGCACTGAACAGCATGGTGAAGTATGGTCACACAACCCCTATGACTTATACGGAATAGGGAGGTCTCATTCAGCAGTCAATTGACAATGAGCTGTGTATGATTGCTATTACTACTACGTCCTCCCCATTTGCTGGATTAAGTGATTAAATGTGTTTCGTAAAGCGTAGGGCCTCCTGCAGTGACTTAAACAATTGTGCAAAGAAAACCATCTGCTCTGGAGGCACATGCCTGGCATGCAGTGGTTCGGAGGGTAGTTGGACCGAAATGGCTTGGAGGCCTTCATCCAGCAGTTGATTTTTAACATTAATTTTATTTGTATGATTATAACGTTATCTTTCGACATTGATATATTATTGTAATGCATCTCCTTTGTTTCACGTCCCAGGTCTGCCCTGCAAAGGGACGTCTTCGTGAGCTCGGGTAAAGATAAATGTGCTTGTAAAGATAAAAGTACAATTGCGACTCATAGCACTGCTAGTAAAGAGAGACCTCTGGAAAGCTCCTCTATTGAGCTCTTATGCACATGCGTCTGTGTTGCTTTAAGGGAAAAAACAAATGTGGACATTTACCCAAATGTAATGATACAGTGCTAAGTGATCGCACTGTCACGTTGCACTATCTGTATGTGCACGCATTCATATAGTGCGAGGGAACTGGTCAGGAGAGTGATAATGCTGCACTGCTGATAGTGTTATGCAAAATGTTCACTAATGGATCAGGCAAAGTGGAATGACGCCATGGATAAGACAATAAATAATAGTAATGCACAAAAAACATAATTTGCTGTGTTGCTGATAGCTCAGCACGTGGATGGTGACGTGGTCATGATTTAGCAGGTGTCCAGCTGATAATGCAGTCCCCAATATACCATTAACATCGCAGAGCTCTCGTAATGGACGGAGCAATCGCATGATGCAATATAGTATCTGACAGCCTGTTGCTGATGAGCCTCATTTGATTATTGGTGTTTAGGTCAAATCACATGCCACCATGCAATGTCAATTATTTGCTGGCTTGGCAAATTTGGCGTGTTAATTAGCACCACTTGTTCAATCCATCACCCAGATTGTTCAATGTTATGCTTGGGTGTGTATGAATAGAAACCTTAAGGATAGAAATGTAAAGGTGTAGCCCTGAATTTGCTTGGGCATACCACTGCTAGCAGAAATACTAATGCTATAGGGTGTTTTAGAGAGCCCCTCTAGAGTATATTTTGGCCTATTCTTTCATGCTGGCCAAATATCTTGGAAGAGGTGAGAGTACCCACACTTAAACCATCAAGACGCAAGCTGCTGATCGACAGTGGCATATCTACTTATACTGCTGAGTGGATATGTATGTGTAGTGGTAGAGTGCTGGCTGCTGACAAAAAAGGGGAACTGCGGTGTACGGCAGTATTGAATTCAGCAGGCGATGATAGACATGAGAGGGGGACATCTAAGGGAAAGGCCACAGGTGGGGGCCCATCGCGATGCCTCGGGAACCCAATCGTAGGTTCCAGAGAGGGGCGTGGCCGGGGCGTGTTGTTGGAGTGGGATCTCCATCGTGCTGCTCAAGTTCGTCGCATCGTTGCTGTCGTCTCGTCGCCATCATCGCTGTCATCTTCACTCGATATTGCGCTGCTAGATAGTTGTTGTCTGTCTCGGTTTAGCACCGTCAGTGTTAGACGAGTAGTGTTATTTATAGGCTAGCAACAGTCACAGTGTGTACCCATGTAGAGTTGTGTATAGGCGAGCAACTGTAGAGTGTGTATCCACGTAGGGTGTGTATTATACCGATTGTGTTCGTTAATAAAAGTGCCTCCAAGTCTTATCGTCTCCAAGTTAGTCACTACATATGTAAACAAGTATGAAAGGTTGGGGAACAATATGAATCAGACTGTCTTCTAAATAGATTTGTCTCTTCACATAAATACTTTTTTTACACCCAGGGGTTCCTGAACTATCCCAACTCACGACCCACCAGTGTAGCCAGATCATTGTCTGGGGCCCATGTTCCGTGAGGCAGTTTGGAAAACAGTGGTGGCTGCTGGTGACGTCCAAATCAGAGGAGGCCCAAGTACAAGCCCTTGCCAA
>JAAXLI020001483.1:26681-37235 GCA_014621495.2 Entosphenus tridentatus
TAGAATTTTTCTATCTACGTAGCTTTACGGAAAGACTCAAAGAATATGAATTCCTGCAGTCACGAAAGCTTTAAATCAAGATTTGACACTTAAATATTTAAGCGATCTAACCCAACAACCTCTATTATGAGTGCTTATGATAAAAACATATTTAATTGTTTATCACAAAAATACATAGTCATGTTGAACATACTTATTGCATAGTATTGAAATGTTATGCCACACAATGGCAATTCATTGTTAACTGTTACATAATTGTAAAGCTTTTTTTTCTATTATTATGAACAATACTTTACACTTGTCATTCGACATAGAGAATATATTTATGACCAGAGCCATGCATCTATAGCTCGCAATAATAATGCGAGTTCCATCTGGGAAGGCGGTGCTTCTCCATGACTCATTCAGGAATTATATTAGATCCACATTCAAATGGGCCCTGAATCAGAATCTGTATTTCGGCTGGAGGAATCCCGATGATCTTTGAAGCTCTTATTCACTGATGTCCAGTAGGGGCGGGTCAGCGAGTTACAACAATAACTGATCCAAAAAACATCTGAAAATCATTTAATATTTTTAAGGAAAGAAACAATCCGTGTTGGATTGTTCCTAAACGAGAAGGGTAATCACGAAGTTTATGTCATGAGCACTGATTTTCCACTTGATGTAGGGTGACACATCCCTGTTGTGAGCCTGAAGACACATACATACATATATTATGTAATGAAAATGAATCAAAATCTGAAAAATATCTAAAATGTTTAATACAATTTTTAATTTAAAAACCAAAGCTCATCCCTAGCCCACTCCGTTAAACTTCAATCGTTTGGCTACACTTGCTGTCGATGACAAACGAGGAACATACAGCAACGCTTCCCCCAGAGAATATTCACAAGGCAGTATACTGTGATGTACTCAACCATTATCTAATGAGTGGGGACTAAAAGAATAAGAATTAGTATACGTGCAACTATCTGTATACACTCATGTGCAATTAGAATGCAATCTTAGCCTCACAATTCATGTCAGATTGCGGATCTAAGCATCAATAATTAAGATAAATTACATTCCCATATAATGAACAACATAGAAAAAGGCTACAAAAAATACCAATGCAACAGTCCAACATTTTTATATTTTAATTGAATAGTCACTCTGAATCTTGAAAATCAAATTAATTGATAAGAGGTAGAGAAGGAAGGTCACATGAGAGATTGTACATCTGTAACACATTGGTACAGATGTGTCTGTATCAACACGTTTCCGTGTGCAAATTAGTAAGTAAATTAATCAATTGGGATTAAAGATAGCAGTCCTTGACCCCCTGCTGGCAGAATGAGGGTACCCTTTCAAATTATGAGGATAAGATGTTAATCGCTCTGAGACACCAGTGTACAGAGCACGATTTAAGAATTCCTTTGTAGAGAAAATCGCAAACTGCTAGACGGTCCATTATATATCTTTCTAAACCAGTTTGCAAAGCTGCATGTCCTTATGCCGGTGTTGCTGCCTCTCGCTTCTTCCCATGGGGTGAGATTGAATTGCCACTGTCATTGCCGCACAGCTCCGCGTGCCCTAAATTGAACATGGTATTTCAGTCTGCCCACGTGGGCCGCTTTGCTTGGGCACTGCCAAATGAATGGAATGGCGGTGGGGAGCGACTGGGCACACATCCTCCCTTAACGCTCTCACATTGTGCCTCAGGGCTTGCCTTGTCAGCAGTTTTTGAACTGCTAAAGAGGATTTTAGAAAATGAGACATTGTTAAGCAAACGCCTAGATTTTTTTTACAACTCAGTATTGTAGGAGGTAAAGGGGCAGCCCAGCATTTGCTTGCTCTTCCTATTGCTGTCGAAGGGCCTGCAATTGATGAAACTCTAGAGAGCCCCTCTTGAGGGCATTTGGCATCGTTTTCCACATTAGCCAGACTTCTTGGAAGAGGTGGATGAACTAACACGCCCATAAAATACTGGAGTATTGTAAATTAAAAAAACTTCCATTTTCTGTAATTATATTCTCCACGAGTTTTGCTATCCTGCATGCCTTTTTCATTTTTATAAATCCAAGTAAAAACCGTATGTGGAATTATGTTGGTGAAGATTTACAGTATTTGAGTTGCATCCGTTTTTTTACGGATATAATTTAAAGTGTATGCAATAAAAACGATCCCTTGGAGGACAGTGAAACTTATTTCCTGCTAGGAAATAAATTAGAAATATCCTACCCTTGAAAATGATTGAGCAATTATTCGCATTTTGCATAGTAGCTGACACATTTTAATTAATAAATACATCTATTTAGCTATTTTATATGACTAAATCATACATTTGTAGTGACGTAAATACGGTCACTGTGCTGTTAGCGCCAGCCACTATTCAGAGTGCTGCTGAGCACCGGGAACCTCCCTGAGAGGCTTGATGGACACGTGACCGGAAGCCGGAAGCCCTTGCTTGATCCTGCAAGATGCGTGGCCGAAGGCGCGGCTGAGGGCGGAGCGAGGCCGCGGCTCGGGAAATAAAGGGGGAGTGCCGAGGGGATTCGGGGCTCGTTTCTGGCGATCAACTGGAGAAAGTTTCGCTCTTCGCTCTCGGCTCCTCGTTTGTCCTGTAGTTTAGCTGGGATTCGTGGGTCAGGTAGCATGTGTGCTACCTACACGTCCATACAATTTAAGCTCACATACACATTGCGACAGATAGCCACACCTAGCTAGAGAACCCGGAGTGTTACGGAGTTGTTTATTAAACGGGTTGCCTACACGTTATAGTGTGTGCGTCCCTCTGTACATATGTAATAAACGAATTCCACGACACGTTGAGACTTGCGTCCTTTATTGGTTATGACTGCTTGGCTCCGCACTCTCTTTCGATGGTCACCCTCTCTCTCTTGCCGCATGCACACGCTCTCTGCTCCTCCTCGCTTCCACGCGCACCGCTGGTCGTCGGCGCGTCGGGAATCGGGAGAGCTTCGCTCGCGGCTGCCACGTGGTCGGTGGTTGACGAGATGGTGGCTTCCACTCCGACCCCGAGTCCTCTTGCCTCTCCTTATATCCCCCTTCAGAACCTTCTCGATGGTTCCCGCATGTACCCCTGAGCTCCGCCCATGAACTTGGGCCCAGATCGAACCCGTAGACCTAATTGGCTATGACCGATGCGGCAATGCCTATGCAGCTCTCCGTATGTCGGTGTGCTCTCTCATTACACATACACTACACATTGAACAGATATATATTAATACAGTACTAATATAATAGTTCAAAACCTTGTTATAAATATCAATGATCTGTTTCCAATTTTATAAACATCAAATAGACAAGGTAACATTTTGATCAAATGAGCAGTGAGGCATTGCTAATCTGTTACAGCTCGGACCCAATGGTCGAAATCCCACATTTTTATGGCAGGGGCAAATCTCTTCATAGGATAATATGTTGACTTTATCACAAAGTGGTACCTCTTTTATCGACTTCAGAGTGATGATGGGCTGAGTCAAACCCCAACCAGGAGTGAACTCGCAACCGTCCGATTGTGAGCCGCTCGCTCTGCCACTGAGAAACATTGCAGAATTATAAATATGGTTACTGCAGGTTAATGTTGAATCCTTCCTCTTCATATATCTATGAAGTGACTGCCATGATAAGACAAATACGTCTTAAAGCATAGGCGCTCTGGCATATACAGTACTCATTTCTAAGTCAAGCTGTGTCCATGTAAATACTCTTGATGTATCGTATGCCATGAGTAAGGATATAATTCAGTATTTTATGAACCCAAGCAACGTGATCTACCTCCACAGCTTACGGGATCGTGAATCTGCATGGTTTATGCATGTTATACTATTCCCGTGTGTTTTGTCTACTTGACCTGCAGCATGTGAATGCAAACGTGGCCCCATTTCCTTCCAAATGGTTCAGTCCTCAACAGCTTGATATAGCAAGATGGAGTGGTGGTGCAGCAGTCAGGCCACCCGAGTTAGATTCCCAGCCACGGCTAACACCTGCGTTGTGTGACGCCTGAACTGGTTCATACCCCCCCCACCCCCCGTTACCAACCCGCACTTGTCACCATAGAGAAGTATGGTCAAACAACCTCCACTACCGAAGCAGTGGATAGACCTTAATTCAGCATTGGATTAAGAAAAGGCTGTAGATTATAATTATTATATCAATACAGATGCACATGTGGCATTTCCAAAGCTAATGAGCTGGAAGTGTTCCAGTATGTTTAATGCATGATGATTGAATTCCTTCAAGTTAGAGTAATATAGTTTAATGAGGCAAATGTTTACATTAAACATAACTCAAGAACTATTAACAGGATATTACAAAGATGGTAGTAAAACGACGTTACCTGTGGGTCAAGAATGTGTGAGCCAAGGCTCCCATAATTACATAGATTCATAATCTCGTATTTAATCTGTGTCCTGTTCAGTTTTACCTTGAAAAGCAGATTTTTTGTTATATCATTCATGTATGTAAATAAGTACAGCACTGTACTTCACATGTCGTTTTCAAAACATTCATATATTTAACCCTCCAATTTTGCATAACCTTATTGCAGCAGCTTTTGGCTAACCATCGATAAAAGACTCACTGCATCGTGCAATTTCAGATGCGCTTCAGTGTCCATCTGGAATGCTCTTCCTTCCGATATTAGGAAGCCACTTGAGCTATGTACTTTTAAATCTTAATTGGAAACTTATTTATTTCGAACTGCCTTTTGTGTTTAGTGTGTTGTACTTAACCTGCATCCCTGATTAGCACGGTTGACTATGGATGATGCAAAATAAGTTCAACATATATGTAGTGAGCAACTTCCGAGACACAACGTGTAGAGGGCTTATTATTTATTGTTCAATATGACTCAAATTGCAGGCACAATCACTGGACGGGCAGAGGATCGGCCACGAGGCCGGACGGTGAAGAGAAATGACGGTGAAGACGACGACGGCAGCCAAGACCTGGGACCCTAAGACAGCCCAGAACCTTCGGTCATGTCCCCCTTATATACTTTCCGGCATGGCCAGACCCCGCCTCCCTCTAGGACCTTCGAGCAGGTTCCTGGAGCATCCCGACTGACCTCGCCTTTTACTTGTATCCCAATTACACCCCCTGTTCTAGTTGGTTCTTGTATAACGCACCCATATTCGTGATCATCCCTCCTGGTCAAGATATGGCACCCTGTCATTACACATATATATGTGTAATTGCAACTGATTTATTTTTGCGACATTCATAATGCAATGGTATTTCAAGTCACTCTACACCACCATAATAAATAGTGAAGGGTAAATTATAATTGAAATTGAATAGTCATGAACATTGCCACGTGAATGTGGCAGGGAAAAAGATCTTTCTCAAGAGCTTCCATGATCCACTTTGATGTTTGAATTTTGCTCACTGAACTTGGCGGAGGCAGGCTGCTGCTATATGAATTGAGGCAGATCAATATGGGGAACTCATTTCATTTGAGAAAATATATATTGCTATTGTTTGGTTATACTTCAGGATATACTTTGGCACATGCTTTTAATTTTTTTCATTTTGATAATTACCGGATTAAGATTTTAAGTATAGACTTCACGTATCAAAGGTACGTTGCATATTGAATAAAATGTTTTAATCTAGAATACACCACGATTCAATATGACTCAAATTGCAATGTGTGGTGAGATATACAGCAGGTTGTCAGACAACAGCTGACAATTGTGTGGTATAATTTTTAGTAAAATCCATGAATGCGAGCCAAGCACGGTGACACTGGGCTGCAAGGTGACCAGGATGTGGAAATACAACAAGCCAATTGAATACATATGTGCGACGCTTTTTGCGTGAAGCCCTATTATGTGCAGGGTTTCTCAGTGTCCTCCAGCATCCTCCCACAAAACACTCACTGCGTTAGCCGAACGTCCAAATGCAGGGCCACCCTCCTAAATACGCATTAATATTCAGTGAGGCTTTCTTGGAAAAATAAGCGACATCACTACTTACACTATGCAGTACTCTAATGCATAGCGTTTTAAATCTGTAGTGACATCGCGGGATGTCACTGTGTAATGCCGGCCCTAGAGAGGCACGGCGCGAGGTGTATTGACATCGTGGACACCACTAGGATGTGGGTGCAGTCCCGGCCCTCGAGGGGCTCGGTGAGCGCTGATCGATAGCGCTGGATGGCACCACGCTTGGCGTGCAGTGCCGGCCCCTACAGGATGGGGTGTGGGAGTGCCGGCCATGGAAATGGGGTTACTAAGGGCCGTGGCACTCTGGTTGACCCCAGAGGACACGTGACCAGTTAAGTCTACACAGGGGCCCCAAGTGGGGGCTAGGGCTGGTCTCGTGTCAGGGTCGAGATATCTGCGTGAGGATTCCGGAAGGTGGTTGTGGCTAAGGGCGGAGCCAGCCACGCCACAGAGGATATAAGCCGGGTCCCCCAGAGAGACTGGCGCTGTTGTTCATCCTGAAAAAACCTTCGCCGACGTTCTACGAGTCTCCAACACGTGGACCGGGACCCGAGTTGTGGTCCGGTCCGTAGTAGCAGTTATGTTGTAATTAGTGCAGTTAGCCTGGTGGTCACCACCAAAGGTTGCTATTCTGTTATGGGGCAGTTACCCCGTGTGTTGGTATTAAATCAATGTGTTGCCTCCAAGAGTCGCTTCTGCGACTCAGTTGAACTCACTACAAATGTACAGAAAAACCCCGCTATATGTTGCTGCATTATGTATTGTTTCGCATCGAAAGGTAACTTCAGGAACATTCAGACTCATATATTCATCAATTGAATCGATTGCTGGGCACAACTTTGCGATGCCAGCACTATAAGTTGCGTCACGCTGGGCAAGGCTTGAAGCAGGTTTCCCCCCACGAGGCACACGATGTTCTTTAAGTTTTCAGTGTGTTGGGATCTACGGATTAAATGCGCCTTACAAATATTAATTATTAAAATTAAGTGCTATTGCCACCTAAGTAGTGAAACTCTTTCATTTCTTCTTGCCGACAATCATACTATTATTTTTCCATCTTCTTCTCTTGATGCACTACTTTACTTTGTATTAAATTATTTTAACGAGGAAGCAGAGCTAATCGATACCTGACTGTATAGGGCTTTCTCCATCCAGGCTTTCAATCCACCAACCCCCACTTACAAGGTGCAGGATTACCAGTGTGCGCTACAAAACCTGTGTGCCACCGTGTATTTTGGCAGACGTTTGTTTATGGATTACAGCACAGATCATTTTCTTAATCTATTTAAGCGCCTGTGCTCACAATCCTTATTGAACTACATGCAGTTTACTGAAGGGTGTGCTGGCCTATTTCACTTGACTATTGAATGGATTGCTCTGAGGTGGCATAGCTGCCTGAGCAGCTTACCTGCTAATGCCAATACGATTGTATCGTGCTGCATTTCACTATTTAGATTCTGTGCCAAAGCAAGACTCCCAACCTTCCACTGGCGTTTTGACACCTACAGTTCCACAGTGGTTTGTCTAAAGGGCAATTCAACGTTCACAGTTGGTGGTTTTGAGCTCGGATGCACATGACGTGGTACTTCTCTCCGCTTGGCAAACTCAATCGAGTTGTTTAAGATGGACATCGCTTTGGCAGGGGTGAGTTTATCGATAGGACAACTACTGTTGTCCTCCTTTTACTGACCCAAAAGAGATGAAGGGCTATTATACATTTCCACAAGAAAAGCCACTTCATTGAGCTATCACTTGTGGCTAGGTCGCTTCTGAAAAAGAGCTTTATAGCTCAGTGGGCCTTACCTTGAAAAATAAAAAATATTTTTTAGTCTAGTTTAGCTTTAGTTTGTTTGTTCCCTTAGCCTAATTGTAAATAAGCTTATAATTTGCATCCATCAAACATATGTATGCTTAAACACACGATTCAATCTAGGTGTCGTGAGCCTTTAATAATGAATCAATATTAACCAATAAGTCGATGCATCTATACACCCCGAATATACTATATACGTCATTGCACGTTCATGATGGGGTGGTGGCTCAGTGGTTAGTGCACTGCACTGTAGGCCCATTGTCCTGAGTTAAATTCCAGGCCACAGCTAACAGCAGTGGCAAGGGATATGTGAACCAGTCCTGGATCTCTCCATAACCAACCTGTCCTGATCAGCGTGGGGAAGTATGGTCCAACAACCTCCATGACTAAGACAGCATTGGGAGGACTTCATTCAGCAGTGGATTGGCAATCGGCTGAATTTTTTTGTTATCACAGTTGTCAACGAGTGCCCGTGAAGTCTGCGTAGTGTTGTGCGTGAATTTGAAGGTGTGATGTCTTGTAATTTTATTATTTATATATTAAGTTAAGAGAAATGGGCCGTTTCATTAAAACTTTTAATATCTATACTCTTTGGTTCTTTCGGTAAAGTCACGTAGGTAGAAAATTTTAATAAAATCAAAAATAATATATCACGACGTTTCGATCGCAACACAAGTGGTCGTCCTCAGGCAGAAAAAATAACCCAGCAATGGAACTGCTGAACCAGCGAGAGAGCTGTTACAACAAGAGGTTATTTATGTGGTGGAGGGCAAGCAGTCGGGGTCTGAGCTGCAAAGGAATTCTATCCCCGGACGCAAGCACGTCAGTTGTGTTAATGGGGGAGATAAGGGAGAGAGAGTTTAGGGAGAGAGATTAGCATGGAATGAGCTTCCATCGCCACAGAAGAGTATCGTCCCCGCATATGCGCACAACTGCAGTATTAATGGGATATTATCACTATGTTGATGGGAGAGATTAGGCAGAGAGATTAGGTGGATTAGCAAGTTAATGGCATGTCTATGTGTAACACAAGCTGCTGCGCTGCCAACTGCGCTGTGAGGGAAGCGCGTCCACGCAAGAGAACCACCGCAACGGTGGTCGCGCCAGTGAGACACAAAGCCCATCACGCAGCCAGAACCATCGATACATCGAGGCTAACAGGGCAGAAGTGGCCATGTTAGTGAGACCCCAGCCCATTAATGCACAGGTACCTAACAGGGCAATGCAACTCAGAGAGTCAGAGATAACAGCCAAACGGCAGGGAAGAATGGAAGCACCACAGCAAGTTACGACTTTGCTTGGTTAATGACGTCCTTACAATGATTGCTCAGCTTATACCCATCTTCTCGGTTGAAATTGTTTCTGTGTTTCTATATCTGGATGGCTTCATGGACAAATCTTTGATGGTAGCCCGAAGGTTTGCAGAGTACCTTGGTCTCGGTAAAAACAATATCGTGCGAGCCCACTGCATTATAACAATGATCAGCCACGGCATTGGTTCTGCCGTGTTTCAGATCTGCCTTGTGTTCGCGAACACGGTCCGAGACATGTCGTTTCGTTTCTCCAATGTAACTGCTGCCGCAGACACAACTTAGTTTGTAGACACCAGGGTATTGCATGTCAGGAAGGACATCCTTCACTGATGGGATCAAATCACGGATTTTGTGTACTGTATTGAATCGGACCAGGATCTTGTGTTTAAGATTTTGGAAATATTTTTGGTAACACCTGCTATGCATGGTAAGGTGATGGTTTTGATTGGGTCCTCAGATGGTTGTCTCCCCATGGTTGGGGATACAGCCTGCTTGCCCTCCGTCACATGTATAACCTCTTGTTGTAACAGCTCTCTCGCTGGTTCAGCAGTTCCACTGCTGGATTATTTTTTCCGCCTGAGGACGACTGCTTGTGTTGCGATCGAAACGTCGTGATATATTATGTTTTCTTTTATTTCTCTACCTACGTGACTTTGCCAATTTGCAAAGTGCTGCAGCTGTTTATTATTTTACATGATGATGCCTAAAACTTTATAATAATGATAATACATTTAAATTAACATGCTCTTAAATCTAAATGTCATAGAATCATGGATATTTTAAGATTGTTGATAATTTTTTGCATTATACTCTTTGGTTCTTTCGGTAAAGATAATAGATCACGTGATGTATTATTTTTCTACCTACGTGACTTTACCGAAAGAACCAAAGAGTATGGATTCCTGCAGTCACGAAAGCTTAAAATAAAGATTTTAATATCTAGTTAAAATTTTCTGCTCGCAAAATATGTGAAAGTGCCCTTAAAATGGATTTAATCTGAAACTTAGTGCAATGTTAAAAGATTTCACTCAAACTTTTAAAAGGTCTCTGCAAATGTGTTTAAAGAAGTATCGCACTGAATAAATCGTGGAAAAATTGCAAATTTGTCATGCACAAATTAATCCATTTCTCGTATTTCGTTTTACAATTTTGATCAATTAGTTGACATACCAATGATATTTTCTCAAAAATATAATTGTTTTTTTTGCAGGCTTTTAAGTATTAATGGTAGTATGTGCATAAAGCACATCTACAGTGATACAATCAGACTTCTGTATTCTTCTCCAATTACATTAAAGGCAAGTGTTAGACTTGTACATTACGCGAATCATCGCTTAATATGCACTGGCATAAAAAAAGAAAGGAAACTTGTAATGTTAAACCGAGTTTCCCATTTAAACAAATGTGCTGATATCAGTCAAATGGTCGAAGATGAGCTACAGAAATAAGTTGTGTGAAAAATGTTCTCATACTC
>JAAXLI020001484.1:5734-31901 GCA_014621495.2 Entosphenus tridentatus
CCCCCCCCACCGCTCCCCCGCCCCCCACCGCTCCCCCCGCCCCCACCGCTCCCCCCCGCCCCCCACTCGCCCCTGCATCAAAGGGCCGCGGTGGTGCCGCGCGTGCCAGTGGCTCGCGCACAATGAGCGGGTCACGCCGCCTGCTGCTGCCTGCTGCTGCTGCCTGCTGCTGCCCGCTGCTGTTACTGCCTGCTGCTGCTGTTTGCTGCTGCTGCTCGCTGCAGCTTGCTGCCTGCTGCTGTTTGGTGTTGGCCAAACATCCCAAATAGTCTATGGAACAGAGCAGAAATGTCTACCGCCTACTTTAGCCGTGGCGGTTCTTCAAATACGGCCAATAAGAGCGGATAATGCGATGACCCACTCAATCCACATGGTTATCACGAAACTCAGCGGCATTGGCCACATAAAGAAATTGGAACCGGTAAAAGTAACACGCTGACGAGTAACACCCGATCGTGATGCATGGGGAGTAATTGCTGCAAAAACGCATCACTGGCACCTTATCACTTAGGATCACAAAGCAGCAGCAGCAAAATCGCCTCCCACTGCGACAAGCTTAGCAGTTCCCTCCTAAAAAAGAGGCATGAGACTCGGTGAGGCTTTCCTGGGTTAACAAGCGTCGTGATGAGCAACAACAACAATAATAACAATGTAGCAACAGCCCCCGATGTTGTATCACGCGGGCAGCTCTGAAACAGAGGCGCCTCCTCCTCCACCCGTGGGGCACGATTTTGTCACGCAGGCACAAGGCGCGAGCGTCCCACGCGTCCCAGTCCGCGTGAAGATCAATCCGGAGTGTTGATGCCGCGCGTCGTGTCCCCGGCCTAACTGTGACCCCCACCGCCCCCCGTCGCATGGATCACCACTTTTCGCCTGGTATGCAGGAGGTCATGGGTTCGATCCAGACCCTGACGCCTGCTGTATATTTTTCTCCAGCTTCTCCGGTTTTTCCCTTCATGCGGAGGCACGCGGCATGGACGGCCCGGGCCGGACGCCGCGCTCGGGGGGAAGGAGCCCGGCCTTTTGGCGCCCCGGCGGCCGCGTGCACATTGATTTGTCGAGGTCCCCGCGCGCTCCAGGTGAGAGCGATAGATAATGTATCGAGTGACAGCAGCAGTCGGGCCCATTCACAATCATTCTATCAGCCGCTGTGTGTGCGTGCGTGAGGAGCAGTAGCCGAGTGGTTAGCGCGCTGCGCTATGAACCCGGCAGCCCGAGTTCGATTTCCGCTCACGGCCAACACCAGTGAGGATTATCTGAACCAGTCCTCCGGTAGGTCGACTCAGCCTCAAATGAGTACCTGGTGTAATGTGTAAACATTGCCACTGGGGAGACAAAGGCGGCTGGGCGTGGTGCTGACAACCCACCACCTCGTGTGCCGTGCCGGCCTTCATAGGCGCTCGATTATAACACTTTCCCCAACAGTCTGGTAAGGCTATGCAGGGGATGTTTGTATTTTGCACTGTGTGCGTGAGGAGCAGCGGTAGTGCAGTGGTTAGCGCCGTGCGCGACTAACCAGGCGACCCGAGTTTGATTCCCGCTCACGGCCAACCACAATTGAAGATTATCTGAACTTGTTCCAGGCCTATCATAGCTCGATTTAGCCTTAAACGAGTACCTTGAGACTTTAATTGGTGATGCTCTTCTCCAGGGCCGGATCATGGTCCCGTGATGCCCTTGGGCACATGCCTTTTGGAGCCCCCCTGCTCTGCTTTCCTATATTGGTGTTGTGGGGGCCGACGTCCGCCCCGCCGCCCTCGTTGGGCAGGTGGAGCGCAACGTTTGCCCCCTCCACTCCCTCTTCCACCGTGCCGTTCGGCCCCACTCACCGGGCCCCCGCCGATCAGGTGATCGGCCCCCCCGCGCCAGCGCCCTCTGAGGGACATGGCCGATTGGCTGGCTCACCACCGCCTGGGGTTATTCCGCACACGCCCACGTGCACCACCACAAAAGTGACCGCAGAAGCGTGCGCCCCTGCAGGCGCGTATTTCGCACACGCGCACCCATACAGGCGTTTACTCCGCGCAAAGGTTCGCGCTAAAGAAAACGGCGATGTTAATATGCGCGCGCACCCCCCGGGTGGTTAAGCCCTAATCCACTTGCACACAGGCTAATGCTAAAGGGCTGTATGAATTTGCGCGCACGCCTCGCCGTTAATGCTATTGCAGCTGAGCTGTGTAAACGCCGCGAACCGCACCCCGCCCTAATTACTCACGCGGCACACTGCAGGCGCTCATGTTTCACACGCGCCAGTGTCGGCGGCCGTGTGATTTAATACGAGTCTCACACACACGCTCAAAACACGTTCCTTCGGAGTGGGCAGGTAGGAACTTGGTTGGATAGCGCATTCGTGCACGAGACAGACAAATAATCCCTAGTGGGAAGTGTGAAACCTGTTGTTTCTAGCTATAAAACATACCATGCCACTAACCCACCGTTTCAATAATGGCCATGCAATGCAGAATGGAGGATATGAAGCTCGATACTTTGGTTATTTCGGTAAAGTCACGGTGAAAAGAACCAAAGAGTATGGATCCTTGCAGTCACGAACGTCAAATTTAGAATATGAAGCTCAATGTAACTACAAAATAATCCCTGCCAACAGCAAATGGTGAAATATCCACGTCTATAAACATTAGAACCTCGTAAAAATTCTAATTCCTTACATGCAACCACAAACATGCACAGAAAATTGAAGTGCAATGCAGAAGGCTTTTATTCGTAGTCAGCCACAATTATTCTTCCAGAACATTTGATCAAAAAAACGGTACAAAATGCTGCTCTATTTCTCAGTAGCACGGGCGGTCATTTTGGTGTAAGTGAGCCCCTTGTAGACGCCACTCAGGGGAACGTCAAAGAGAGCGCCATTCATGCAGGTGATGCGCAGCAGGGCCGTGTACGGGAGGTCGATGTTTGCACGCCCGATTTTGGCGACAACGGTGACAGTCTTGCGCGGAGGAACTGAGACAGGGAACGTGAGAGTTTCCGTCCGCTCCTCAGAGTTCTCCAATGCGTGCGTGGTCTCAGAGCTCAAGGTGAAGCTGAACCCAGCCTCCCCCTCCACGACCTCAGGTATGCCTGCCGAGACGGTCAGGCTGAAGGTGAACTCGATCTTGTTGGTCGTAGACCACGACGACTTTTTGGTTATCGTCTTGGAGCTCTCGAAGGTGTGAGACTGCATGACGCTGGTGTCGTTTATGTACTCCATTTCTTTAATCTCCTCCATCTGCACGTTAGGCAGAATCTGGTGCATAGTTGGGTACTTCATGTTCTGGATCACCGACGACTTTACAGCATTGATGAAAAGGAAGCCCATGGAGTCGATGTCAGCCCCCGCTCGGCCCTGAACGCCCAAGCAGATGCCGGAGCCCACGTCGATCTTGTACTCGGTCTTAAGCCCCCAGTCCGTCATCTTGGCAAAGAACTCGCGGTTGCGGCTCGTTCTGAACTTGATGGCACCCAGACGCGTGCCGGCCCCATTGCCCCACAGGGAGAGCTGCGACATGAACTCGCCCGACTGGAATTCAAACTGCTGAGCAGAAGAGTCCACGGTGCCGAATTTCTGCCTTCGCCCGTCAGTCAGCCACACCTCCACACCCCTCACTTGCCAGCCTCCAACGCTCACGGAGAGTTTCTGCAGCGTGGCCGCATTGCTCCTCCCATCAAACGAGAAGGCATTTCCACCTTGCCCTCCAATGATGTGCAGCGTAAGTGGGTACGACATTATGTCAACCTGGATGGAGACAGAAGGGAAAGCAGGTTTCCAGCCAAGTATTCCTGCCTTACCATCATTTACAAAAAACAGAAGCAGGACTACAGTTCACTAGCAACTGTAGTTCAGTGTACTATTCGTGTCTTAAAATTTGGACATTAAAATACTTCAGAAGGGCTGAAAAACAGTGGGCACCAAATAGTGCGCAATAGCCATTTTACATGCTGTTAAAGCATGTTTTAAATCTTTAGCAAGTATGCAACAAACAGAGTCAAAATTACTACCCTTTTTGATTTAAATTTGTGGAATCAATATTAAAGCAAAAAGTGCGCACCACAATGAACTCGCCGCTGATAAATTAACAATTAGTCCTTCAAGCACAAGCGTGAGTGCTCATGGAACTGTGGGCATTGTTGGTGGCAGAGTATCAAAACTCAATTCCCATACATTTTTATCCCAACATCAAACAGCAGGTTAGAGTAAGGCCCATTCCACAACCCTCGATCCACTCAGCCACAGTAGACCATCATGCAGTGGGGCAATGCACGTGTCAAGTTGCAGTAGCACCAATACCTTTTCTTTCCACGAACAATGAAAAGTACGGATAGACGATCCAGGGACTTGGCTGAAGGCGACCTAAACGGGTCATATGAAGAGAAGCATCTTAATTTTGGAGCTTTCGTGACTGCAGGAATTATTCTTTGGTTCTTTCGGTTAAGTCACGTCTAAAGATAATATAATAAATTCAATAGCATATTACGACGTTTCGATTGCAACACAAGCAATCATCATCAGGCATAAAAGAAATAGCAAAAATCTAACTAGAAAACTATAGACAGACATACATCACAAGGACACAGAGAACACATATCGGCACAAAGAGAGAGGTCGTATCTGTGGTGGGGCCTTAAATATAGAGAGGGCGGGGGGGCGGAGAGAGGGAGGGGGCAGAGAAAAAATTAGCATGTCAATGAGTGGACGGCAACTTGCAAGTAACGGCGTGGTACGGTACGCAAGCTTGAAAATCAGGAGAAAGACACTAAAATTTAATAACCTAGTAAAATATCGAAATGTAATGCAACGCAGAGTCGGTCAACACACAATTACCGCATAGCCCGGTTGATTACGTATTTCAAAGATTGCTAAGTTAGAATTTAAGCGTGAACATTCCAAAGAGAGGACATAGGCAGAGAGAACAAATAGCCAGAGAGAGAGAGAAAAAAGATAAGCTTAAAACTTCCCCGTAGAAGTGGTTACATCTTAATTTTGGAGCTTTCGTGACTTGCGTACCGTACCACGTCGTCATCTTGCTTACCGCCGTCTGTTCTCTCTGCCCATGTCCTCTCTTTGGAATTTTCACGCTTAAATTCTAACTTAGCAATCCTTGAAATACGTAATCAACCGGGCTATGCGGTAATTGTGTGTTGACCGACTCTCTGCGTTGCATTACATTTCGATATTTTACTAGGTTATTAAATTTTAGTGTGTCTTTCTCCTGATTTTCAAGCTTGCGTACCGTACCACGCCGTTACTTGCAAGTTGCCGTCCACTCATTGACATGCTAATTTTTTTCTCTGCCCCCTCCCCCTCCTCTCTATATTTAAGGCCCCACCACAGATACGACCTCTCTCTGTGTGTCCTTGTGATGTCTGTCTGCTTGTATGTCTGTCTATAGTTTTCTAGTTAGATTTTTGCTGCTATTTCTTTTATGCCTGATCTTGTGTTGCAATCGAAACGTCGTAAAATGCTATTATTGAATTTATTATTTTATCTTTAGACGTGACTTAACCGAAAGAACCAAAGAATGAAGAGAAGCAGTTGGGTTAAGGTAGTGTGGGGAAACCAGATTAACCCTATAATCAAAGGCAACAATGTTTGCATATGCAGATGGCCCAGGCAAGAACCATCCTGGCCGAAAAATAAACAGCGGAGGTTTTTTATAACGCAGTGGGCATTAGGCGTTGCATCATATCAGGGTAGATACATTTATGACAGCACTGTTTGAAAAAGGGGTGATATTAGACCCTTTAGATAAAAAAAAATAGGTGGCAGACAAATAAAATTAATTTGAGAATTCCCATTAACTGTTTCAAACTTAAAATGGTTTTCAGCTTCTGCCATACACGCCTCAGATTTCAGGTCAATAAAACGGAAGTAGTGCGGCCCTATGCTACAAATCCATTTTTAAAACACGAGAGATTCAGCCAGAATTTTGGCAGGTAAGACTTTGAAAAAGGTACAGAACAGACATGGTTTAAAAAAAATTACGGGGAGATCAACCCGGCTAATACTGGAATATATATTGTTCAAACAACAAGCCCATTGTTGATGTTAAGGGAAAATAGGTAAACAAGCTAATGCAGGCTTTTATTTGCAGTATAAAACTTCTTGACCCCAAAATTATTCAAATTTGGCGTCTTTAATGAGTGGTTGGCTTGCATAAAATGTCGAAATGTAAGGTTACATGGATTATGTTAAAACGCAATAAGGAGCAAAATGTACGGGACCTGGACAGGCTTTAAGGAAATATTGAATTGTCATGCGCGGTGAGTGCGTGTAGAAAGCATCAGCTCGTTCGGCTTAGTACCTCCGAAGACATTAATCCTCAAAGTTAAAAAAGAATACTGACCACGCAGGAAGTTAAATACAAGTATGAAAAAAAGACAACCAACATGCACCAAACATGGTCTGGAAAGGGGCACAACAGCAAATCCTACAGCAAGCCCAGCAATGTAGCCCGCCCCACTCACCACTTACAAAAGCAGTCAGCCCCGTGAAGAGCAGATGCGGTGTGCCGTCTGGTCCCTCCTTTATATCGAGGGAGCGCACGTCACGTGGAACAATCACGCGGGTTTGCCTTCCCATCCCTGGCCAATCATGGGGGTCGGAAGGAGAAGGCAATCATCGCGAGTCAATCAGTATGATGATTCACTAATTGGATGGGTGGCGCTTCCTGCACTCGTTCCTATTTTGCGTGAGACTCCGTTAACGAGCCCAGCCACGCGCGCTAGGGCTTCATAGGCGCAATCACGACCCCCAATGAGTATGTTGAGAGTCCATTGAGGGAGCTCACATCACGTGACAGAATTACGCGCGCGTGCCTCCGGCCATCTTCCCCTCCAGGCCAATCATCGGGAGCCAATCACAGCGAAGATTCGCTCATTGCACGCGCGCCCATTGTGTGAGGCGCCGTTCATGAGCCAAGCTACTGGCACGCGCTTCGTTAATGCAATCACGGTCCCGATACCAGGCTGTGAGTCAATTGAGTTGTGTACTCAAGTGATTTAAACGTTTTTTTCTCTTTAACATGGTCCACACGAAAAAGTTCAAATTAGCCTCGCTACCATCACCATCTGTAATTCATGTTGTTAATAAGTGCCTTATCGATTGAACTGAACGTGCCTCTGGATATGTAGTTTTTACTCATTTGTTCAATTGTGGAATGCTTTGATTTGTCTGCTGGCCGGGTCTCCCTAGAACACGTTCCTTCGGAGTTGGCAGGTCAGAACTTGTTTAGACAGCGCATTCGTGCGATCCGTGTCACGCGGCAAAAAGCTGCGTGGGGCGGCGCGTCACGTGGTGCTGAGCCCGCCCGAAGCGCTCTATGAAATACAAATCGAGGGCGTGGCTATGCACGACAGACAGACAACTATTCCTGGTGGGCAGTGTGGAACTGTTGTTCCTACCTGTATTACCAGCACCGTGTCGAGGTTCACCCCACACCCACAGAAATCACACTCTGTAGTAAAGTTTATTACTGGCGCAAATACACACTACCTGGGGGGGGGGGGGTGGGGGGATATTTCGCGGGAAGAGCTTAGCCTAACTCTGCCTATGAACCCAGTTGCTCAAACGTCCTGCCACATACCTCGAGGCAGGACTCACGGCGTCCCACGGATGCTGAGAGAGTCGGAGGGAGAAGGACGAGAGAAGACTTGACCTATCACTGTCTCGCAGCAGAACTCGCTGGCATCATACAGATGCTGTGAGCGGCTTGAAGAGGCAGGATGGCAGGGAGAGGGTCTTGACTGCCCGGAGGTTGCAGACAAGAGAGTGAATCGTCCCGAGGCTCCCACCTTCATTCTCTAAACTTCAAAGGCCCAGGGGGGCGTCACTCCGCGCAGTCAATCATGCGCCTACCTGGAGCGTTATTTTACATTACGCCTCGGCCCATTGTCTACGCACCCGCCCTCGGTCCTGTGGAATACACCTCCGTGGAAGGTCCAGGGCTTTCCCTCCCCGTCTGCGCCGCCTGCATGCTATTTCCCCTCTGGCCCCTTCCCCCATGATGTGAGCGTTCTCATTGCGGTTAGCCCGGTGAGTTTCTGTGTGCCCATACAATGTTTAGCCAATTTAGAGGCACCGCAATGTAACCTGTCCTGTGAGGGTCGGCCAATCTCCTGGCACCGGGAAACCGTGGGACTCTCCAACTAGGGGCCCTTCGGATTAAAACCCGATGTGCCAGAAAACCCCCGTCAGGACACGACGTGGGAGCGCTGCCTGCGGGTGTGTGTTTATTGCGAGAGCCGGGAGAGGATCGCGGCGTTTGCGGAGTTGCTGCGAGGTCGTGGCACCACAGTGTCTTTCTTGCCTTCCTCCATGCAAAACCATCCACTAGATCGTCAAAATCGAGCTGTCTGACAAAGTCTGACTCTATTGACATAAGTGACAATGAGCTGAGATGTGTTTGGTTACTCCGCAGCTATTTTTTTATTCTGCCTAAAAGGGAAAATGTCCGCTCACCCTGGTAGTTTGTCACTGGCAAAGCCACGAAAGCATTGGGGAATACCGACTCCAGATTAAGTGCCTACAACGTCTTAAGCAATTTAGTTGGGCACTTCTCACCCTCAGTCAGACATAAAAGACTTGAATTGGATGAGTTCGTTGGCAAAGTTCATGTCCAGATCTGATGGATATGCAGCGGTGAGTGATGAGTGATGTCCACTATGACATCACTCATAATAAAGGTTTTTGGGTTAGATCGCGTTATTTATAAATGTGTCGCAACCTTCCACTAACCGACACGGCTAATCAGTAAAACATTTGTCACGTTGACAAAAGACAAACCTTTCACTACTTTAGCCCACCGGTGTGTTGAAGAGTGAATCCATAACATTTACAATTTTTGAGTACGACGTTTTGCTGGTCATTACGATTTAAAAGTTTTATTAACTTCTCAGCAGGAACAGATAAAACAAAACAAAAAGAGTACTGAAAACACTCTTTCCCGGGCGCCTCGATCGGCCCCTTCGAGTCTCCGTCACATCCGCGGGCTCCACTCACATACAACTCAGCAGAAGAAGCTCGCCGCCATAACGCACACCGTCCCATGCCCCTTATATACATTCATTACCACCATACACCCGTGCGCTGTTCTATCGCATCGCCTTCCCCGGATCGAACACGTATTTTCCTCGCCCATATGATTTAGCATGCCAGTTAACATGTGCATGGCCCTCCTTCTCTATTCCCGCCAGTCCCCTCGCTACTCTATGCCGGGTAGGGGCCATTTCCACTTCACACTTGCGGCTTTGTATCCCAGCCTAACCCGATCTACTTCGATCACTCTTTCTAGCAACCTCCTCGCCCAGTAGCACACCCCCAAAGGTGATATAGGGGACCCATCCAACTCTTTTCTGCGGGCTCCCCATAAGGCTTCCTTTGTCGCGCCTATTATGGCCCACGTTTGATCTCTGTTATCTCCCCGCACCTCCCTTAAGACTCCCCACATAATGTCCCGGCTTGTCACCTGCGACGGGTAAAACCAAGACAACAGCAGACTGCTCAGTCTCCACACCTCCTGTGCGAAGGGACACTTCACCATGACGTGCACCGCGTCCTCGTCTGTGCTGCAGCCCCTCGGGCATTTGGGCGAATGTGCCATTCGGCGGGAAAACATGAAGCCCCTCGTCGCTAATCTATCCCATACCGCCAACCAGGACAGATCTCTCTGTTCTTTTGTGAGTGCCGTTGATGAGATGTTCTTCCACACTTGGCAGTACATAGTCCTCTTTGCGCCCATCACCCCCTCGCAAGCCTCCCCTTCATTTATTTCGGCCAGTACCTCCTTGGAGTTCCACGGTCCCCCTCTCTGACTCAAATTGTACGTTTTTATGTAGTCTCCTACCGCCGCATTCAGCCATCCTTGTGGCCAGGCCAAGGGCGTGCCCGCCGGTAATTGGGTCATCCCAAGCCCCCTCAGGAGCCACGTCAGGCGATACCTTAAATAACAAGCGGTTTTCCCCCGGGGCTCTTCGGAAAAGAATAGCCTCAAGGTGTTGCACACAAAAATTGAGGACAGCACACGTGCAATATTTGGGGCGCCCTTCCCCCCGTTCTCGACGCGTTTACACATCACCACCCTCTTCACTCTATCCATCCCGCCTCCCCAAATGAATCTAAACAACAGCGATTCCAGGATTCTTGCCTCCCTCCTACCTGCCGGGTACACATATGCGAGGTAGTTGAGTGTTGGTAAAACCACCACCCTCACTACCAGAATCCTCCCTTCTATTGTGAGCCGTCTCCTGGCCCACTTGCCTAACTGTCCCATTACCTGCTTTATCCTCATGTCCCAGTTTCGTTCCGCCGACCTCTCTCGGCAAAAGGACACTCCCAAGACCTTGACTTCCTCCGTTTTTATTCCCAACTCAGGCGGCCGGCCCTCAAATAGTCTCGGGTCCCCGAAGGCCATCAATTCGCTCTTTCTCGCGTTCACTTTCAATCCGGAGGCCAGGCCGAAGCGGTTTGTCTCCTTCATGGCCCCCCACACTGATGCCACGTCCCTACAGAGCACGACTACATCATCCATATATAGCGCCACCTTCCCCTGTTCCTTATTCCCGGGGATGGTCACTCCCTTAATCTCCTCATTGTTTCTCATTGCCTGTGCAAGGGGTTCCATACACATTACAAATAGAATCGCGGACATCGGGCACCCCTGTCTCACCCCTGACTCTACTGGAATTGTCCCCGAGAGCTCCCCATTTATCAGTAGTCTGGTCTTGAGCCGTTGGTAAAGACGCCTCACCCAATCGACCAAGGGTCCCCTCACCCCTATTTTTTCCAACACTGCGAACATGTACTCGTGCGAGAGGCGGTCGAAAGCCTTGTCAAGATCCAGGCTAAGAAGCCCTAGGGGGCATCCCCTCTCTCCTTCTACCTCTATTGCCTCCCTTAATAAAATCAGGGAGTCCGAAATCCTCCTTCCTGGCACCGCACACGTCTGGTCGGGTTCGACTACTCCCTCCACCACCTTCCCCAGGCGCGTCGCAGCTATTTTTGCCATGATCTTGTAATCCGAGTTCAGGAGCGTAACTGGACGCCAGTTTCCCAACTCTCTCCGGTCCCCCTTCTTATACATCAGCGTGATGAGCCCCTCGCACATTTCTTCTGGAACCAGTCCGCCCTCCAGCATTTCCCTATACATCTGCAGCATGTCCCCTTTCATTAAATCCCAGAATGTAAACTAGAATTCTGCTGGAATTCCATCCAGTCCTGGCATCCTATTCCTATTCTGCCTCCTCACTGCCTCCTCCACTTCCTCCATCTGGATCCTCCCTCCCAGTGCCTCTGGGTCCTTAACCTCATGTCTTAGCTCCCCTAGTAGTGCCTCCCTTATTCCCTTATCCGTTCCCTTCCTCCCATACAACTCCCCATAGTACTCCTCCGCTATCTCTATCATACCCTCTGTCGTTGCCTGCCTGCCTCTGACCGGACTCACCAATTCCCTAAGTGTGTTGTCACCTGCCTTGCATTTCTTAAAGAAGAAACTCGTACATTTCTCTCCCTGTTCCGTTGCCCTGACCCTTGCCCTGTATGCCATTTGTTTGACTCTTTTCTCCAATACCGAGGATAACCTTCCCTTTAATCTCCGTATATCCTCACCCACCGGGAATCCCAGCTCAAGTAACCTGAGCTTCTTCTCGATTCTAGCGTTCCACAGCTGCAGTTCCCTGTTTACACTCCTCCTTCTACTATGTGTCTGGAAGAGGGCCTTTATCCGGCCCTTCACCATTCTCCACCACTCCACCCTCGTGGCGAAACGTTCCTGCAGGGTCGTCCAGTCTTCGTACTTCCTTACAAAGTCTTCCACGACCCTTCTGTCTTCCAACAGGCTTACATTCATTTTCCAGGTTCCCTTCCCCATCTTCAGGCCACCTGGAATACCGAGCCTTGCATCCAAATTGTGATCTGACAAGGGGAAGGGTTCCAGGTCTGCTCCATCCACCTTCACACTGGCAGACACAAAGATGAAATCTATTCGTGATTGCGTTCTACCGCCTTTATCCGACCACGTGTATCCCGGTCTCACCGGGTGTACCTTTCTGAAGGTTTCAGTCATTTTAAAATCCTCTATCAACTCCTTCAACTTCCTAGAGGAAGGGTCGAGCCTCCTCCTCCCCGCCACCGATAATAGGTCTGCCAGGCACAACGGGCAGTTAAAATCACCCCCCATTATGACTTGCCGTCTCGTCACGAGCAGGGTTGCTACATTATTCCATAGGTCCACTCTTTCTGTGCACGTCGTGGGGGCGTACACATTTATTAGTCTCAGGTCTGCCTCTCCATAAAGACACGTCCACATAATGGAGGCGGCCCGGGATCACCTCTTGGGATCCGACTATCTGTATACTCCTCCTGCCTAGGAGGGTAACCACCCCCTTGCATCGATTTTCATTACTCCCGGACCAAAAGTAGTAGCCATCCCAGCTCTCCAACAGCTCCTCCCGGCCCAGGGTGTATGGTAAGTGGCATTCCTGCTCCTCTCCTTCCCTTTCCCTTCAAGCCTCTCACATTTACGGACGCCACGGAAAGATCCATGTTGGGATGTGTCTCAGTCCGAAACGGCCTTCTCCGCTCGCCCTCCGTAGCAGTCTTCATTCTCCAGTTCCCGTAATTTCATTTTGCCCTTTGCTCTCAAGGGTTTCCCCTTGCGCCGGCTCCCCACCATTTCCTTTATCCCCTCCCTCGAGGCCTCCGTGTCCAGTGAAGAGTCCGAGGGTCCCGAGCTGTCTGAAGGGGCGATTCTTTTTAGCGCTCTCTGTATCCTCCTTTTTCTTCCGATTGGTCCCTCCCATTTCTCACTGTCGCTATCGCCTTCCTCCTGTTGTCGTTCCTCTTTTTCTTCATCCTCCTCCACTACCTCCGCCCAGTCTTCCACGGTCTTCTTGGTGATGCTTTCCATGCCGTCGCTCCCCTCCCCCGTCAGCCCCGCTTCCTGCTCGCTCGATGTTGATTCTGCTCTTTCTGCATGCCTCTCCCCTTCTCCCCCTCCGTCCGTCGCTGGTAGCTGCTGCACCGCCACCTCCCCTCGTTCTTCCCTCACCAGTTCCTTAACCAGGTCCAGTTTGGTCCCACCCCCTTCCTCATCCCCCGCTCCTCCTACCCTATACGCCCTAACCTTGTTGGCGTACGACTCCGGACAATTTTTGTAGAGATGTTCTCGACTACCGCAGAGGTTACATTGTGCCGGAACACTGCATTCTTCTACCTCGTGGTCCAGTGCCTTGCATCTGTAGCAGACTTTTGTCTTGCACGCTGCGGCCAGGTGACCGCTTCCCCCACACCTCCTACACAGTTTAGGTTGTCCGGCATACACAACATATCCCCGGTTGCCTCCTATGTTCAGGGCACTCGGGATGTGTCTCAAGGCCCCTCCCTCTGTTTTCAGCCGCACCCTCCATTGTCTTGCCCCTGTCCATATCCCCAGTGAGTCCCTCACCTTTTTACAGCTCGACAGTACCGAGCAGTACTGTCTTAGCCAGACCTCCACGTCATGGTCATGTAGGGCTTCATTATATAGGAAAATAGTCACCACCTTCGTGTCGAGCTCTGATAAAAGTTGTAGCTTCATTGATGTCAATGGCTTCTCCTCCGCTTTTTCCTCGAAGCGGGTCATAAATCTTTGTAGCAGGGGGCTTGAGTTGAAGCTTATATCAAACGCCCTCCCTCCCGGCAGGGTTATCAAACAGTACAAGTCTGTTGGCTCTATTTGTAGCAAGCCCATCATTATTGACCGTACAAAGGTCGCTCGGTCGATGGTCACTTCTTCTGCTACTTCGTCCTTCATCACTACTCTGACACAATTATGTCGTTTGACATGAGGTGGTGTCAGACTCGCCCCTGCCCCTCCTCGCCATTTCCCGGCTCGTTCCCGGGGCCTCCCAGCTCCCACCGGTCCAACGTCCACTGTCGCGTTCTCCCTCCGGGCGTCCCACTGCCCCAGGGTTGCTGGCATCTCCCTGGCTTCGTTCCACACCCTCCGCTCGGGGGCGCCCGCCTCTCTGCCTCCCGACGCCATACCTTTTTCTCCTCGGCCTCGCTCACCCACTCCATCAGCTTCCGCCCTCCCCTCCCTTTCCTCCATCCTCTCCTTCTGCCGTGCCTCCGCCGCGCTCCTCTCCACCCGTCCCCGTGCCTCCTCCACGCCACCCCCTGCTGCCGGCAGGTCGGTCTGGTTACCCCAGTCCCCTCCGGCGGCGCAGGTGGTGTCGGTGGATCTCTGCGTCTTCTTCTTTTCTTCTGCAGTCACCGTCTGGCCGACTCGGTCGTCCCAGGCTCCGTCAGCAGTGCAGGTGGCACTCGTTGCTCTTGTCGCTCTCCCTGCTTCCTTTTCATCTGCTGCGGGCATAAGCTGGGCGGCTCGGTCATACCGGTCTCCTTCAGCAACTCGTGTGGCCCTCTTGGTCCTTGACTTTCGCCTTTTCCTTTCTTCGTCTGTTGCACTCTCCGTCTCCATTCTCCAACAGTCCCCGCTTCTTGGCAGCGTGGTCATCCCTGGCCACACAGTCAGGGCCCCCGCAGGCCACGGGGCTGGTGGCTAGGTCTCACTTGAGATCCGGACGGGCTGGAAGGATCACCTCGATGCTCCTGGTGTCCCCCCTGGCAAGCCAGGGGCCCCTCCTCATCGGGCGATTTGCCAGAATAGTGAAGCCCTCTACCTGCTCCCGGTCTTAAATAGAGCAGCAGAGTGACGTCATCATTTAACCCAATCAGAGGCGGAGAGGGGGGGGTATTATAATGATATAATAAATTAATTGCTCTTAGTAATCAATTGTAGATTAGTAATTAATTGTAATGTGTATTATTTTATAACTTAACCCAATCCCTATACCCAATCAGGTGCAGAAATCAGAGGTGGCGGAGGGGGGGTTATTGTAATTATATACTACGTTAGTAATCAGTTAATTAGTATGTGTTTCCCCCATAAGGAATTGTAATTGTAATATGTATTATTTAAGAATACGCTTCCAGGCCGCACTAAGTCTGTAGCTGTCAGAGCGATTAAAGTTATTTGTATTTATTTGTATTTCTCTCAATTTCAATGGATTCTCCAATTAGTCTTGGCCAGTAATAATTAGTTTTACACAACACTTCAACGTTATCAAAATCAATTGAGTGGCCTTGTTAGCAAGCATATTCTGCCACTGCCGAAAGTTGTGTTTGAGATAATTCAATATTTATTTGGTGTTCTTTTAGTCTTACGCTGATGTTATGTCCCGTCTGTCCAATATAGCATCTTCCACATAAGCAATTAATCCGATATACGCCTTCTGTTGATAATTTAGGTAATTCGTCTTTCGTACAAGATACTAGTTTTTGAATTTTGTGTACTGTACCAAATCTTACTTTAATGTTTTGTTTTTGCAAAACACGGGCTAATTTGTCAGTTACTCCTGAGATCTATGGTATTTTAATTGTTTTAATAATCTGATCACTTTCAGCAGTGTTGCTTTGTGATTGTGATTTGCAATTCAGTGCTCTGTTAATTTGAGCATTATTGTAGCCATTCTGTCGTAGTGCTTCTTTAACATGTTTAATCTCTCTCCCGAGACTTTCACCATCAGAAACTGTTTTAGACTGATGTATGAGCGTCTTGCTAAGAGAGGATTTCTGAGCTGGGTGATGATGTGAATCTGCATTCAGATAGGCATCAGTGTGCGTTCCCTTTGGGTAAACGCTGTGTGTTATTTTGCCATTTAAGCCATGTAGAAGCAAAATATCTAGGAAAGGGAGTGGGTTATTCACCTCTGTTTCCATGGTGAACTGGATGGCCGGGTTTTGTGCATTGAGATGATTTAGAAATGCATTAAGTGTATCTTTACCATGTGGCCAGACAACCAAAGTGTCATCAACATATCTAAACCAAAAATATGGTTTTAACGTACTTGAGGCAAGTGCTCTTGTTTCAAAGTTTTCCATGTACAGATTTGCTATAGCAGGAGATAAAGGAGAGCCCATTGCTGCTCCTTCCTTATGTTTAAATAAACCGCCTCTCAGGTGGTGGCGGGTTGCGACACATTTATAAATAACGCGATCTAACCCAAAAACCTTTATGTGTTATGACATCACTATTAGACACCTGATCTGACATAAGCAGAACTCCAAAGAGACTGGTCAAACGCTTGTAAGCGTCCAAGCAATGTTCAAGGCATGCCACTAGCTTATCAATGACCACATACAATGTTTCTATTTTGAACTTCTCCCTCCCCTCAAGTGTCACACCTGGCTCTGAGCTCTCATCTGCAAATGTTTTGCATTTCCTCTTTCGCTGAAGATCGTGCTTATATCACTGAGAGACACCTGTTACATTTACAGCTGCCCTTTCAAAAGCCTCAAACTGGTCTCAATGTCCCGTCACAAAATCCCTCAAAGACAAAAGCTGTGCTGCTACAGAGATGTCAATGTCACTTTTCTGTAGGTACATGCTTGTAGTGTGGAACCGGTCAGGTATGACGCCCCAGAAATGTGCCATGAACACCATCTCTAAGGTGTCCAATTTAGCACATAGTCCAGCGGCCTCTTTTCTCATTGTGATCATTGCACATACCACCGAAGGCCTCTCTAATGTTGGTGTAATTTCTCCACAGTGCCTTGTTTGACTCTGCCCGAGCACTCCACCGAGTACTGGACAGCGATTTTAATGTCAGTCTGACGTCTGTCTTCCGAAAAACTTTCCCCCATCTTTGTGTGGATGAAGAGCAAAATGTGTACAGTGACTGCAACATTCTAGATTTGAAGTTTTCGTGACTGCAAGGATTCATACTCTTTGGTTTTTTGGTAAAGTCACGTATGTCAAAAATAATATAAATGAAAACAACTAAATTAAATCAAGACGTTTCAGGCGCAACACAAGCGTCGAGGCTTTTTTTTGTTTCAGGTGGGCCTGTAGCGCATTGTATTTTCCTGACATGTTGCTTGCATTGTCATATGACTGACCTCTACAGTTTGAGAGGTCCAACCCAAGGCCCTCCACCATCAAAGTCACACAGTCTGCTAAACTCTTACCAGTGTGGCTCTCAATTGGCTCAAAACCCAGGGACCGATGTCACCGCCCGCGGGTAGGGAAATCGAGTTCCACGCCTCTGTGTGTGCGCGCGCGTGTGCGTGATCCACCAACCCCCGCTCTGCATCAACAGTGCTGGGTTACGAGGCAGCCCACGTGCAGCGCGGTAAGGCAAACCAGCGCCCAGATAATAATCCTTTACACGAGACGCGCAGCAGACACAGCAATTACCCCCCGACTTGTGTCGGGTTTATCTGATGCCACGTGCTATCGTTGGACGAACACACCGGGGAAAACACAGCCGGATATCTCTCTCTACCTATTCAAGACAAAAGGTCCCGCGTATAACCTTTTTAACAGACTGTTGGGGGGCAAGTGCTGTGAGCGAGCATCTATGAAGGCCGGCCACGGCATATGTATTTTGTATGCATGTTGTAGAGCTTCTTTCGCATGGTACATAGGCAACCGCGCTCAGCGGAGGTGCGGGGGAAGGGCAACAAACTAAACACAAGCATATTTTTGGGGTGGGTGGCCAACGCCACGCCCGGCCGCCGTTGTCTCCCCCAAGCTGATGTTTTTTTTTACACACACCGCAACAGGTACTCATTTAAGGAGGACTGGTTCAAATATTTGCTGTCGCTTTTATTGGTGGTGAGAGGGAATTGAACTCGGGTCGCCAGGTTTGTAAAGCGGTGCGCTAACCAGGACCCTCGTGGTAGTGCACACACACGGTCTACTGTATATTAAGTCTACAATGTGTACTGTACACGGTATACTGTACATCTCAACACACAGACGCACATATGCAGGGCAATTGACAGATCAATATCTCCCCGATGGATAGAAAGGCTGACAGCCGCGTGGGTTGGAGAGCTTCTCGAAAGTCAGAGAGACTCAGAGTGGTTTACTGCTGAAATCTGAAATGGTTAGCGATGAATCTCCCGTTCATAGTCGTGAGCCAGAACGGTGGAAATTCCTCATTCTCATGGTGGGGGTCAACATGGAGAGGGACGGCGAGCCGAGACAATTGCGAATCGAGCGCAGGAAAGAGACCGCGAGTTTGCCACCAGTCCCGGAATGGGCATCTGCTTACGAGTGGCAGGAATCGATTTGTACTGACGTCTGATGGAATTGTGTTGAACTTTTTATTGACAGCTGCCTGCGCAGTCTGGACAGAAATGTGTCCGGGTTCTAAATGTGTAAAAGATGGCGACCCTGAGCCAGACATCCACTCACTCACTCAACCGCTCAATTACCCACTCATTCACCCACTTATTAATCCACCCACTCACTCACCTACCCATTCACCCACTTACCCAATCACTCACCCACTCGCGCACATAATCACCTATTCACCCACCCAACCACCCTAGGGTTAACACCTGTTCCACCCGGTTGCGGGCCGTGTATTTTTTTACACCTAAGCCTTCAGTGCTATCCTCCCGCAATTAAACCGCCTTCGAATAACCTCACCATGACACTAGGGCTATAGGCTATTGTCATTGGACGTAACCACCCCATATTCACAGTGACAGTAACCTTTATCGAGTGGAATAAAGTGATTTAACACGAGGCTCAACACCTGAGAGTTACAACACACTAATTGCAGACACATGAATAAATGGTGACTGAAACCATCAAGGATGTAGGACTATTACGCTGTATGACAGGCTGCTGCATCACAAATAGACATCGCATAGCCCAAATCAATGTCATTACCAAAGAAACAAGAACAAACTCACAACAACCAGCCACATTTACTCATACGACCACCAAGCAAGCAAAAATGCCGTAAAACACAAATAACACAATCAGGATTCAACAGGCTTCTCCACAGAAAAATAAAAATCTAAAGCACTACATCTAAAAATCTAAACGTCACGAAAGAAAGTTTAAATACATCTTAGATGATGCTATGTTACGTGCTAGCTAGTTTTACTTCAGTTAGCTAACTGGCCCTCCGACCACGCCACACCAAAAATGCTAACGTAGGCGGCTAGGCCAGCCAGAAGGCTCCGGCGTGTCAAAGAATATGCCCAACATGGCAAACTCGAAATATGATTGGTTAAAGAATATAACAATCAACAACATCGTCCCCATTTGCTTCAACAGCAGAGGGGATTCACTCGATATTCTGAAGGCCTCAGGATAGATTTTTCACCCGGAAAGGCGGGGACAGCACAGGTGGAAAATCTGATTGGATAAAAGCTCTAATTTATGAGCTACACTGGAAGCAGCGCAACTGAGGGAGAGAGTAGCAATGAAATGACGTTAATAGACTGGTGGGAACGAACTTTGTAAAATACATATAGCATTCATGAAAATTAATATAATTTTTAAAAAATAAAAATGTCTGATTCTGACAATCTTTAGGCCAGCAGAAAAGGTCCTTGCTCGCCCTAACGGCCCTCCTCTTGTTCCACCGGACCCACACGCCCAGACTTCTCGATATCGAGAAACGGCTGCAGACACCACCACCACTACAACTGCCACCACCATCACCATCGCCACCACTACCACCACTAACATCACCACCATCACCACCAACGCCACCAACCCCACCAACGCCACCACCACCGTCATCACCACCACCAACACAACCACCACCACTGCAGCCACGACTACCATCACCATCACCGCCGATCCCACCACCAACAACAACAGCCACCATTCGCCACGAACTGGCCGTGACGTCACCACGGCGTCTGTGCCAGGCCAAGTGCACTCTGAAGCCACGTGAAGTGTCGAAGGCTCGCTGACAGGATATCACGGGACAAACCTAGTTGCCATGAGTCGACAGACTGAGACTGATAGATGATGCACTAGCTGTGCCCCCCGACTGTGCCAACTTGCTGGGGTTTCCCCCGGCGCTTCGCTCGTTGTTGTGAGCATTGCTCCTCTGCCCTCAGTTATTGTTGGAGGACGACTGTCTCCAATGGGCCAGTAGCGTCCTTCACAAGCCTCCTCCATAGAGGCCGATCTTGACACCGCTAGTACCAATCTTCGGCAGGTCCACTCAGCTCCACATCTTCCTTTACTGTGTAGTGGTGTTAACTACTCGCTGTTCGCAAACTGTGAGAGAGCGGATCGTAAACAAGGTTTTCCCGCTCAATCAAACGGTCAGGGTCAAATGGGGTGAGGTAGGATCCAAACGCCAGATTGGGAAGGACCAATCGGAGGGTCCCACAAGGTGGCCGGGGATTGGACAACCCGGCCACGAACAGGTATAAAAGCCAGAGCGCTGAGAGCTCTTGGCCAGTTCTGCTACACGAAGACCCAAGTCGGCCGAAGACAGATAGGACCCTGGACCAAGCCTTCCAGCCCTTGTCAGGGCTGGGGCTCAGAGTAACCAGTGGTCAGGGGAGATAGGTCCTGAATAGGACCCTGGCTCCCAGCCTTCTCGCCCTTGTGAGGGCGAAGGTCCTGAGCGACCAGAGGTCGGGGACCCGCCGGGCCAGCGGCGGGTCAGTGTGCCTCCCCTAGGTCCAAGCCGGAGGACGCTAGGCTAGCGGAGAGATTAGATAGACAGCAGGTCCGGAGGCTGTACCTCCTTAGAATAGGAGCTAAGCGTGAGTGTGGAGCTGTACAAGGTCCGGAGGCTGTACCTCCTCAGGGTAACGGGTGAGGGGACCATATACCCCTTTGTCTGATAAGGACTGTGTAATAAGACAATAAACAGTGTGTGCACAACACTACAACACTACAACTGTATCAGTCCATCTCTTTTCAAATCCGTGTCGCGCCCGTTTTAGCCCCATCTATCCGGCCAAACAGAAACTGCTTCGGCATGTGGTGGATTGGCATGATCCAACCAACACAGCCTTGCCCGCTGGGGGAGCGCACCAATGGGAATGTGTCCAGATATATTAAGGATTTTTGACCTCACACAATCCAGCCTGGTTAAACCCATGATGGATCGTAGGCATACCAGCCTGAATGTTTCTAACCAGCGCAGATGTTCCATTAGAGGGGTTCACGTTTCCAAAGCATAGAGATGGGAGGACGTGACTGTGGCCAAGAAGACCCGAAGCTTCGTGCAGAGTGACAGACCAGGTCACCTCCAAACAGCATTATACAGCCGATGAATATATAATGCTGCTTGACTGATTGGGAGTGAGACCTCTGTTGCCAAACTAGGTCTGGTCATAAGCACATTGCCCACGTACGGAAACCTCTCCACTCTCTCTACAACTGCCGCATCACCAAAAGGGAGTTGAGGAGGTGGATTGTTTGATGGCACATTCCCAGGAAGGTGCTTAGTTTTGGTAGGGCTGATGGCTAGTCCCCACCCCTTTGTGGCACGCTCCAGGTTTAGCAGCAGCGCCCCCAACTCCTTCCCTGAGTGACCAACAATCACCAAATCATCATCATACATAACATGGTAGACCAATAAGGAGCCATCCCTCGATCGCACCCAGGTATCGATCAGCTTCCCATTCTATCTGTACCAGATGCAGGCGAGGTTCGTCCACTAGGGGCGTTGGGGTACCGCCCCAAAAAGCAGCTGGAGATGATAAATGATTTTCCTAATAAAAATACTTTTCTATAAATGGTTTTGTTGCGTTTGAAAACAATGCAAAATAATGATTATTTGGACGTTAATTGCCTAATGAAGATAACATTTTCAGTTTAAAATAGAAACCGCTGCAACGCAGTCTGATTTGTGCCTCGGGGAGGTGTCGGGGCAGTTGTGAAGGTGTCCATGTAAGAGATATCCCCTCATTCATTGCGATTTGCTTAGCATTTTAGATACGCCATTCGAGACCTATTCAGGGCGGTGAAAAAGGCTCCTATGGCTGTAATGATTATGTCACAACGCGTGGTTGCACTGTGCAAATATATCAGCTCACATGGCCTACACGCTCTAGGCTTTTGGCAGTGTCAAAGGAGTTGTGTAGTGTGAACTTGAGGGTCATGGGGACAGCATTTGAGTTCTTTGTTTTGTTTCGTATTGTTTATGGATACCTACCGTTGGTAGATAATAGAGTTTTTCACTTTCACAGGAAAGCCATAATATGGCAAGGTTTTTCTTAATCAGGACACCGTATTTTCAGAGGTCACTCACAACAGCCCCACCTAGTGGAAATGGCATTAGCCGCCACTGACCAGATGGAAATTCCTCCGGTACAACCATGAAAAGTTTCAAGATATACGTGGTCAAAAAGAATGTTACATAATGTAGGAGCCAGAGGATATCCCTGTCGCACCCCAAGGTGTTTAGGGAATGGCTCTGACTCCCGGCCACGTAGCCTTACCCGGGTCTGTCCACCGTCATAAATGTCCTTAACGATGGTGAGCAGAGAGTCATGGACTCAAGAAAGCATGAAGAACAACCCAGAGCCCTGGCCTATCGACAGTATTGTTCTGTCCCACGGCAGATATGGGGGGCGGGGGGTTGTTTATACAGGAACTTCCTGATATGATGGTGCTGAGTTTGTTCACGTGACCAGGAAGTTCCGGGTTAAGGGTCTCTACGCCACCAGGCGAGGAGGGGGTGTCAGCCATTACACAGAGTACAAAATGGAGGCACAATTAGCGTATCACTGAAGACGGGTGCATTTGTTCATTGCGGGACTTTAAGAAGCATTGTCTGTAAGTTCGTTTGTGTTCTTATAATACTGGGAATGCTGTTATAATGTTGGGATTGCCGTTATAATGCTGTACATGCCTTTATAATGCTATTAAATTGTTATGATGAATATGGGGCCTAGTTGACAACGAAGCCTTCCACTTGCATTATTGTGAATGCTATTTGTAGTTGTGTGGTGGTCATGATTGACACACACGGGGCACAACCAGGGGGAGGGGTAGAAACCGATCCGGACCGGTCGGGCCAACGGCGGTTGGAACCCCTCTGAGGGGAGGGGGCTGGCAGGAGCTACGACCCCCCAGTACCCCGCCCCTCAGGGAGAAAGAGTATATAAGGCGGGTCCCTTAGAGCGCGAGGCAGTCCGTCTCAAGCCGAAGCCAGAAGCCGCCTGAAGAAGAAGAAGACCCAGGACCCCAAGCCGCCGACGTCCTTCTAAGGGCCGGGGCTCAGTGCGGTGCCAGTGGTCGTAGGGTTAGGACCCTGAGGTTCCCTTGGCCTGATGCCCTTGTGAGGGCCAGGTCCGGACGGGCCAGTGGTCAGGGATCCACCGGGCCAGCGGTGGGTCAGCCGCCCCTAGGTTTAGCTAGCCGGAGGGCTGAAGTAGGGAGAGTCGTAGGTACGATAGCCCGGAGGCTGTACCTCCCCAGGTTGTGGGTGAAAGGGGCCATTACCCCTTTGTGTTAGGGATTAGTGTAAACTGTTTGGTGAAATAAAGCGTGTGGTATCTACGAAGACTCCGTCTCCCTCCAAGAACATTGCAGTTGGATAAGTGGAGCCAGACTTGTGCCTATGTAACTTTAATGCGTTCTTGAATGCAAGGGTGAAGAAGTGTAATAAACGACTCTGTCAGGCTCTCTTGGTCTCCGTTGTCGTTTATTTAGGTTCTTCGTATTGCACCCCGCGGGTCCTCGGCCGGACCCGCGCTGCCTCCGCCACGCACCCTGCGCCACGCCCCGTGTGGGCCGCACTTGCTTGTGGCCGCTCCGCTCCTCTCCGTGTGCCCCGCACACGCCGCCAGCCACACCGCTCGCTCCGTGTGCCCCGCACACTCTGCTAGTCACACACTAGCCACGTGTGCCCCGCACACTCTGCTAGCTCCTCACCCACACACTGCTAACTCCGTCTACCCCACGCACACCGCTGGCCAACGGTGTGCGTAGGTCTCCGACCACGTGGCAGATGGCGCCGCTCCTCCCGCACTGCCCAACGTGGCCTCCCCTATCTTCGCTCTGTTCCAACTCCCTGATCTCTTCCGGCTCTCCCCCTAAATCCTTCCCATCACGTGACCCTGACTCCTCCTTCCCGTACTGCCCCCGTCTCCGCCCCTCGTTCACCTCGTCTCCCACTGGAGCCGAGGTGAGCAGCGGCTCCTCCCACACGCTCCGTGTGATTGGCGCAGGGGCCAGTAACCACCCTGTTTATGCTAGCATTACAGAAGTATCTCATCCACAGTTCAGTATTATATGCAGCACTGTACATTTAGGCTGCAGTATGGTGATTACATAAATTAACCTTATTTAACACATTAGCTTATTCTCTAGTTGTATAGCTATTCAGTGCTAATGTAGGTGCCTGGTCCATCCAGGAACTATTGTTGAGATTCATGTTATCTAAGACAATGTTATGATGCTGCAGTGTTCATTCATTGCATTGATATTGCAAGTATTAACAGATGCTGTATTTTGTGTTGTGTTTTCCATCAGTTTTACCTCGTTTAATTAATTAAATACGTTGGAGTCAGATGTTCACCCTAGCTCTGAGGGTTTACTGAATGCGAGGTTAACTACTCGGATAGTTGGAGCAACGCAGCGCACAGCGAGGTCGAGATAAGAATCATCATCCTTGACCAGGTCAATGAAGCAGAGATGTATGTCCTGTTGTTGGCGCCCTTCGTGGGGCTCAGCTGTGGAGGCGTCTGTACTGGTGGGTGGCTGCCTCCACTTTCCAGTGGCGTACATTACATGCACGACATGCATATCAATATATCATATTAAACAGTTTTATAAACTGTAATGTCATGTTTAGTAAGCGAACCTTCTGCATTGTTACATCTTCGCAGAGGATCCCTTGCACCACACACCACCACCGCACACACCACCACCGCAACCACCACCGCAGCCACCACCGCCGCCACAGCGCGCGGGGTCCACGCGCTCATAGGAGAACTCACATCTCGTGGGCGAGCAGCATGCGTGGAATATTATCCCCTCCCCCCGGCCTCCCTGCCCTCCTCCACCTCCCCTCAGCCCCCTGTGGGCCCTCTAACCTAGCGAGTCGTGCAGAGCGCTCCATGCAATATGAGTCACTGCACATCAGCCACTTGGCTGCCATCACCGCATTAGTGAATCCGATTGTGACGCAGGGAATTGCATTTCAGCATCGCGCCTGCCACTGTGGTTTAATTCACGACGAGTTGATTGTTTTACCGTGGGGTTCACTCTGGGATTGAATTCACAAGCGCCCACTCGCATTACTGTCCGTGGTTCGCTGCGGCTCGGTTTTCTATGGGATGCGGTGCTGTGTTTAAATGCGGCATAAGTGGCTCAAAATAATTGCATTTTCTCTGCTCGTTAGCTTTCCCGTAGCAAGCCAACATCTAGATCCATAATCGAGGGCTCTTAACATAAAATAATCGCTCAGTTCCGTGGCCTCACACGAAACCTAACCAGGAATTGCGAGGCGGGTCGTTCCTGTGAGATATTATTACTCGGATTATAATTTGCCTGGAAATGCAGTTTTACTTTTTTGCACACAGCTACTGCCGAACACTGCCTCAAAGGTCCAAAACGTCATGCGGCCAGCAGCAAACAGCACGGTCAAGGTAGTAAGAGATGTGAGCCAACGGGATCTTTGAAAATAGGCAAGTTGAGAGTATTCAAGCACGGAACAAACGCGAATGCGCTTGTTAAACTCGCCAGGATTGCATTGTCACTGAGCTCGGTATCATGTCAACAAAGCGCTGCTGCTGTTGCCGCTGCGGAGGTACGGAATGCTTTTAATAGCGCATGCTCCAGCAGCAACCTGATAATATTGACATTCGCCAGGACTTAATCGGCCAATCCCTCCCACTCAGCCCAGAGTTGTTGTTTTTTCGTGTAATCCTGTAATTGGAAGACGCGGCAAGAGACACCGCCAACCCCCCCCCCGCGAGCAGTTCTACGCGCCCCACTGAGTGCACGACGAATCAGGGAACGGCTCCCTCAGCAGTGGGAATGGGACAATGGGTAGAAGAGTCAGATGTCGAGAGTGGGGCTCCTGCTGCTCCTGCTGCTGCTCCTCCCCCTGCTGCTGCTGCTCCTGCTGCTGCTCCTGCTACTGCACCCCCTGCTGCTACCCCTGCTGCTGCACCTGCTGCTGCTGCTCCTGCTGCTCCTGCTGCTGCTGCTCCCCCTGCTCCTGCTGCTGCTCCTGCTGCTGCTGATCCCCCTGCTCCTGCTGCTGCTACTACTACTGCTGCTCCTCCTGCTGCTGCTCCCCCTGCTGCTGCTCCTGCTGCTGCTCCCCCTGCTGCTGCTCCTGCTGCTCCTGCTGCTGCTCCCCCTGCTGCTGCTCCCCCTGCTGCTGCTCCTGCTGCTGC
>JAAXLI020001485.1:3835-19169 GCA_014621495.2 Entosphenus tridentatus
CATGACTCACACAGAGACCCACATACACTCACACAGAGACCCACAGACACTCACACAGAGACCCATAGACTCACACAGAGACCCACAGACACTTACACAGAGACCCATAGACTCACACAGAGACCCATAGCGTGGTTGGCTGCGTGCGGTGCGAAAGAAGTTCAACGTGCGTGTGTACATTTGACTCTGAATAAACACCACGTGTCTGTCTGTAACGGAGGGGGTGGTGGCGTGGGGTGGGGTGGCAGCGGAGCGTGAAACCTCTCGTAAAGATCGTTCAATGCGACCGAATTGTGAGCGTGAGGTGGAGTCGCACGTGTGGGACTCGGCGCCTGCTGAGAGCCGGGCGGATTGACCGGGGAGGCTTTTGCCCCAAAAGGCCCGGGGAGGCAAAGAAAACCCGGCGCCCAATGGGCTCGCCTCGCTGGCCCAGGCGACGGCGTAGGTGCGCGACATCGCGGCACCGCGTCGTCGCGCGTGCGATCGTGAGTGCGCGGTCGCCGCCTGAGCGCGCCGCCGTTATGAAAGGTTCAAAGGGGCAGCCCTGCAGCCGCTCGCTGGCGCTACTGCCGGCAGAAGGGCCTCCGCCCCCCCGACGCCGCTCCGGACAGTCGCCCCCGGTAAAATGACCGCCGCTCGGAAAGACGCGCCCGGCGGACGGACGCTCGGGAGACGCGACCGCTCGCTTCGTCTCTGAGGACGTGCCTTGGCGTTCCGCGGGCACACGTGCAGCGCGCTGGAGAAGAGCTCCTGCTCGCTGCGCCACTGGGCGCTCCGGTGAACGCTGCGCACCATGTGCAGCGCCACCAGCAGCAGCCACAGCACTCCCAGGAGACTCTGCGCACGCACACGCACACGCGCGCGCGCAGCGGCGACGTCACGCGCAGTCAAGAGGTCCGCACAAAGGCGATCGCGCGGCGGGCGAGTGGACCGCGAGCGGGAACGTGGACGGCATCGGCGCAGCGCCAGCAGGGGCCGCCTGCCGCACGGGGAGATGAGGGCGGCGCTCCGGCAAACGACGACGGCGGTGATGATGGAGCGTTTACGTCACAAGTCGTTCGCGCAAACCGGCATCTCTCGGCACCGCACAATCCTCAACACACGGACGTGCGCGCATCATCGCGGCACTACCGGCGACAGGGCCTTCCACTCGGCGGCAGCGATAACCCACGAGTGTGCGGCAGCGTTAACCCACGAGCGGGCGGCAGCGATAACCCACGAGCGGGCGACAGGGTTAACCCACGAGCGGGCGGCAGCGATAACCCACGAGCGGGCGGCAGCGTTAACCCACGAGCGTGCGGCAGCGATAACCCACGAGCGGGCGGCAGCGTTAACCCACGAGCGGGCGGCGCGGGCGGTAACCTTGTGGCGCGGGCGCCGTCGCGCCAGGCGGGAGAGGCCGTGGATCACGAGCAGCGCGTGGCCAGCGGCCGGCGTGTAGAGGACGCGCTCCGCCAGCACGAAGCCCACGCGCACCAGCACGTTCGCCGCCGGAGCGAACGGCACCAGCAGCAGCACCAGCGCCAGCAGGAGCCGCCTGCCGCACCGGGGGGGAGACGGGGGCGAAGTTCCGGCAAACAACGACGACGATGTTGACGACGGTGGCGATGATGATGGAGCGTTCATATCGCATCTCTCGGCACCGCACAATCCTCAACACACGGGCGTGCACGCGTGTTGTTATTGTTGTAGGTGAAAATATATATTTGTAAGTTTTCAGCCAATTTAATGAGCATTCCTACGTGTCAAAGGAAACCGGAGCATCCGGAGAATACCCAC
This sequence comes from Entosphenus tridentatus, assembly GCA_014621495.2. Taxonomy (NCBI): domain Eukaryota; kingdom Metazoa; phylum Chordata; class Hyperoartia; order Petromyzontiformes; family Petromyzontidae; genus Entosphenus; species Entosphenus tridentatus. Next base: position 5,615 of record JAAXLI020001485.1, read on the forward strand.
GCGTGCGAGGGGGAAACGCTCTATCCCATACAGACGGAACAGGTGTGGTCCAGATTTGCCGTACCGCCTTCTCCTAGTGAGCCAGGCGAAGGCACCTCCTTGACGCACACGGGAAGGGATGTTTGTGCAAAACGTGTGAGTGCGATCTGCCAATCCTCGCTGCTGCCTCCATAGGCTGCGTGCATAGTCACATCAGCCCGGCTGTATAGATGATACCCATCTATTAAGACCAGCACGTGACACACTCGACTACAGCGTGTACTGCAGTAAAAACCCAATTATTTCCCACTCTCTCTTTACCTTATGCAAACGTGCTCAGTATCTGTTTGCTGTGCGACTCGCAGATGGCAGTGAGGTGGCGTTTTTCCGTGCTGTTACAAGCGTAATATTTCAAAAAATCACGAGTGGGTTTCCATGATGAGTTTGGATAGAGGTTTAACACTTAGGAGGCTTTCGCGACCAATATTATCCATGATAAAGGGTTTTTTTTTTTGGGTTGGATCGCGTAAATATAAATGTGTCGTTAAACCCGCCACCAACAGGCACAGCCCATCAGGAAGGTTTGCCACGTAAACAAAATGTGCCAATTAGTTACTGCGTCAGCACACCGGTTGTGTGTTTGCAGAGCAAAACCACAACGATTGCAAGCAGCTTCATCGCTGGGATTTTCCATAATTTGTGTTGAAGTCCCTTCCTGTTTTGGAACTAAATTAGTAACTGAGAAGCCGGGACGAAGTTGTCACGCGCGTTGTCGGTTATCCAGCGGCCTGAGAGTGTGCACCTCGAACAACGAAACGTCTCAGTTGAAAGGTGGCTAGGAGATGTTAACTCCCTCGCCTGGTGTACAGGAGGTCGTGGGTTTGATCCCGACCCTGACGCCTGCTGTGTATTTGGAGTTTGCGTGTCTCTATCTCTCATCATCATCACGGTGGCTAGGAGATGTTAACTACCTCGCCTGGTGTACAGGAGGTCGTGAGTTTGATACTGGCCCTGACGCCTGCTGCTGTGTATTTGGAGTTTGCGTGTCTCTCTCTCATCATCATCATCACGGTGACTAGGAGATGTTAACTACCTCGCCTGGTGTACAGGAGGCCGTGGGTTTGATCCCGACCCTGACGCCTGCTGCTGTGTATTTGGAGTTTGCGTGTCTCTCTCCGCGTGGTCAGGTAGATTTTCTCCGGGTCCTCCGGTTTTTCCCTCCACGTTTAGAATCAACAACACGCGTTTAGAGTATGTGGCTGCTGTACATTGCCACGTGATGATTATTTCACCTTTATATAACCAGGTAAAACAAACCCTTGAGGTTAGAGGGTGACCTGGCAAGAAGTCAGCAAAAGCCACTTCGTTGATGAGCCACTTGGTTGAGCCGTCATTTGTGGCCAGGTTGCTTCTAAAAAAATTAACCCGTAAAAACAAAGTTTTTCACTACAAATCCTTTATATGCGTGGCGGCTAGAGTCCTCTCGTCCTCTGGCTTGAGATGGCTGCCACCTATGGGTCAGATGATTGCCTGCCACCATTAAGCAATTGGTAATTAAATATAAAAAACATTTTCCTAAAAAGTGTAACATTTTGGAAAAACATTTTCACGAAAATAAATTGTCACGCACAACGAGTCTGTGTGCAAAATGTCAGCTCGATTGGATGACGGGAAGTGGGTTAAAAAACGACCGAAAGATTTGCACGGTCGTAAGCGCGCAAGCAAGCAAGTGAACTTAATATAAAGGATTTAAAAAGAGCTACATAGCTTAGTGGGCCCTTACCTTACCTGGTATTATACACAATTGTTTATCTCCCTGATGGGGAGAGGGGGGGGGGTAAACTCCGCCCATCATCACCCCCCCCTGCTGCCCCCCCCGGGTTGAATAAAATGAGTACCACTTTGTGGGCAGTCAACAGTGGCTGTCCTCGAGGATCGTTCATCGCCGCCACGGAAATGCGACATTTTTGTTCACGACTGCTCGGGTTGGGGGGGAGGTGCCGGGCTGTGGACAGGAAATGAAAGTGACAGGCTGAAATCGACAACAAGAACAAGAACAACAACAACAAGGACAACAATGACATCCAAAATTCTGCACAGCAATCCAAGATTCTGCCCTGCCGAAAAACTGACTCGGCAGAAACGTGTCCTGGCAGGGGGCCAGCCTGCCCACGCATCCGACGCGACATTTTCAGCAGCTCGTAATGAAGAGGGAAACAAATTACGTTCTAATAAATCTTGCTGTCAAAATCTGTATGCCCCTCCCCCCCCCCCAACCCGCGCCCCCCTCCCCACCGACCCCCCCTCCGACCTTCCATCCGACCCCCACCTTCTCTCCGACTCGTCGCGGGCACGCAGGGCGCGCAGCGCGAGGGCGCCCAGCGCCAGCCACAGGCACAGCGGCGCCACGATCCTCCAATCGGAGGCGGCGGAGATGAGCGGCACGCAGCCCATGGACCAATCGAAGCACAGCCACTGCGGGTCGAGGAGCAGCCAGGCATTGAGGGCGTAGAGGTAATTGTAGTTCACCACCTGTGAAGACAGAGAGAGAGGTGGGGGGTGGTGGGGTGGTGGCAGGGGTGCCAACATTACGAAATTGCCAGCTCTGTCGTGAAGACACGCGAACCGAGAGTAGAAAACATTAACCCGTAAAAACAAAGTTTTTCACTATAAATCCTTTATATGCGTGGCGGCTAGAGTCCTCTCGTCCTCTGGCTTGAGATGGCTGCCACCTATGGGTCAGATGATTGCATGGCAGCATTAAGCAATTGGTAATTAAATATAATATTTTTGTCCTAAAAAGTGTAAAATTTTGGAGAAAAAAATTTCACGAACATTAATTGTCACGCACAGCAAGTCTGTGTGCAAAATGTCAGCTCGATTGGATCACGGGAAGTGGGTTAAAAAACTACCGAAAGATTTGCACGGTCGTAAGCAAGCAAGCAAGCAAGTGAACTTAATATAAAGGATTTAAATACAAAAAAACGCGGTGGACTTTTGACCGTGCCGGATGAGGGTGAGGGCAGTGGCAGCAGCGTTGGTGGTGGTGGTGGAGGCAGGGTGAGGACAGGGTGAGGACAGGGTTGCTCAGCGGTCGGGCGGATCAGCTCGCATCCTGGTTGAGGATGGACTTAACCCACCGTTGTTAGTAAGCCACTGGAGGCCACTTTCAAATCTACATTGAAAATTAATTTCTTTAGAATTTATTTTTGTGTTGTTTAGATCGTTGTCCTTCCCCCCCACCCCCCCTCGCCTTCCGATTATAGCGTGGTTCGCTTCCCAGGGTGTGGAATGAGTTCAACATACATAGATGCACAGATACATCCAGGGGTTGATAAATTGAGTGCAACCCTGCGGGGGCATCAACAGTGGGTTCGCCCTGCGGAGAGACTCATCCCCACCGTAGGGAATGTGGAATTTCCACCACTGCCTCTGGGCTGTAAACGGTTGAATAAAAAAAAAACACGATCTTAACAAATTTTCCTTTGATTTATCAAAGTATTTATTGGAATTACATTGGGACAGATATCAAGAAAAAAAGATGAAAAAAGCTTTTGCAATAAGTTGCGCTGATGTCTCATTTGGTAGCTGGCGGTGAGACTCGTAAACAGGAACAGCTGGCAGAAGATTAGGTGCAATGAATAATGCATAATCGCGCACGACTGTTTAAGATTTAGACATTCTGCCTGAACATCGCTCGGGCCAGACATTTTCATTATTTAAATAGAGAACACTTGTTATTGTTGAAAAAAAAATAATATAAAAACACTTTAGGCCGACCGGCTGGCTGACGCAAAATGTATTAATTTTCTAAATGCACTCAACTTGAGCGATGAATCAACGAGCGTCGTCCTTTGATTCCGTGTGACTCATCGCACTCTCTTGACGGGGGGGGGGGCGGTACGGGTGGCGTTCGTCATCAACTTTTGGGAAACACGCCGCGGTCGCCCGTCACGTCAACGACGACGCTCTCCGCCGCCTAAGTCACTCACCGCCGTCAAGCAACGAGAACCCCGCACGCCTTGCGGGCATCGGCAAGCCGGTGGGGGAGGGCTAAGGCGGCCGCGTCAGCCTTAACGGGTGCTCGCCGACAGTAAACGCACCTCGGCGCTCTCAACCCTTTCCCGTTCCGAGAGGTCCGTCACTTGCAGGGTGCGGGGTGGGTGGTGTCCCGTTCACCGCCCAAGCTCGGAACGCGCGAGCGGCCCGGCGTTAGAGAGGCGTAGTAGCGCCGTCGCTTTTAAAGACGCCATCCTGCACTCGCCGCAGAGAACCGTAGCGACGCGGCCGCCGCACCCTACGATGGCCGGCGCCAAACTGTGCCGCGCGCCCATCCCGCATGGCCTCGTGGGAGCCTCGGTACCGATAAGGTGATTTTATACTGATGACGTACACGTCAGAGGTCGCAACCGGGTACCCGATACCCGTACCCTACCCGATACCCGGCTACCCGTACCCGGCCAGGTACGGGTACGGGTACCCGTTTGCGACCCTGGTGCGGCCGGGTACGGGTACGGGTAGGCCGCGAGTCACTGGTGAGTAACCGTTTGTCACTCATTACGGGTAGGGTACGGGTACGGGTAGGGAACGGGTACCCGTACCCGGCCGGGTACGGGTACGGGTACCCATTTGCGACCCTGGTGCGGCCGGGTACAGGTACCGGGTAAGGAATCAAAACCCGTTTGCGACCTCTGGTACACGTACGTGCACGTACGTCATCGGAAAGGGGAAAGGTTTGAGCTCCCAGCTGACGCAGGGACGACGCCGGGCGGGCGGGAACTAAACGGCGTCGACGCGGCGCGGTACTCACGCGGGTCAGCAGGCCGTCGGCGAAGGCGGCGGGGTTATCGTCGGGCGTGAACGCCGGAGCGCCGCCGCCCATCACCCACCACCGCGCCGCCAGCGTGGCGAGGAGGGCCGTCGCCAGCGCGGCCTGGCGGCACGCGAACGCCAGCGTGCAGCCTCGGCGGCCCTGCACGCTCGGCACAAGACCGCGAACAGCGTCAACCACCGCTCGGCACGTTGTTTCTTTCCAAAAGCGAGCCACCGTGCGCCGCGCGGCTCTGCGGGTGGTCACGCTGCGTGCCCGGGCGTGTGTTTCGCCATGCGCTGCTGCGGGCATTTTCCTGGCAGCAGGAGTTGAAGAGAAGGATGGGGCGCCGCGGTGGAGAGATGTTAACTACCTCGCCAGGTACGCAGGAGATCGTGGGTTCGATCCGGACCCTGATGCCTGTATGTTTGGAGTTTGCGTGTCTCTCTCCCCGTGGTCGCTTGGATTTTTCTCCGGGTCCTCCGTTTTTTCCCTCCACATTTAGAATCGACATCACACGCTTAGAGTATTTGGCTGCTATACATCTACACGCGATGATCACAAGCCACTTCGTTGGGCTATCATCTGTGGCCAGGGAGCTTCTGAAAAAGAGCTACAAGGCTCAGTGGAGATTTTCATGATAAAATTAATAAAAAATTAATAGTTTAGTTTTAAGATGCCCTTGGTAGTGAGTGAGAATAAATGCTAATCAGGTACCCCATCTGAGAAAAATGGATTGCTTGGACTGCAACTACTTCACTGATTAAAATTGTCATCGCGAATTACAAGAACGAAATTAACACTGCCCCCCAGAGTGTGGATCTTGTACTTGTTATTTTTATTTATTATATCTTTAGTATTATAGAAATATTTTTTATAAGAGCCCAGTACTGAGCGTGAGCGATAGAAAAAAAAGGGGTCAGGGGGGCACTGGTGGAGCCAGTGGGGGGGGAGGGGTGGCATGTGCCCCCCCAATGATCCGATCGAAATCCATAATTGCGATCGGATAATTGTGGTTTATTAGTAATAAATCGTCATTTTGCGACCCCCACTTCCACTGTATAGCATATTTTTACGTGCCAGGGACTTTATGATAGGACAATAGTCCATAATCGGCAATAAGTAACGGCAAAGCAGTTATAAGTGACTCACAGAATTGTGCGCAGTTGCGTATACAGCACACGACTTCCCTGAAGGCATCAACAGCTTCAGCGAGCGCGATGCCGATCACACGACGCGGTTCGAATTCGACCCTCGATCGATGGCCGCGACATCGCCGCACACGCGTCGAATAACGAAATCATTCGATCCGTGAATTGAATTGCGGGTGCCCGAATCCCGACTCTGAATTTTCGTAAGGGAACGCAATTATTATCCTTGACCTTTTTGACGCTCACCTTTGACCTCATCCCCGCACCCCCAAGATGCAGTGCAGACTTGGCCAACCCGAGGGGGTCGATCCCAGAGACGGCGATGGCATCGTACGCTGAGCAAAGGGCCTGGCGGACGACGGAGAGAGAAACGCGAACCCGTCAAATGGACTCGCACGCAATGCCCGTAGCCGCCGCTCTGTAATTCAATCGCTCGCTCGCGCGTCGTGCAAACGACGTAGCTGCACAGGCCGGCTCGGCACGCTCATCCCACGACGGTCACGCCTCGATTATCCTGGGCGATGGGGGTTGAGGGGTGACCCGGATATGAAAACAAAACAACAGCAAAAACATGACTGAACAAAGTTAAACGAATGCAAATTAGTTTAACACGTAGGCTTTCGTGAACAATATCATCCATAATACAGGTTTTTTTTGGGGGGATAGATCTGGCTGTTGCCTGATGAAGCTAGTTGTAATTTCTGGCGAAACGTCGTACTCAGATTGTAAATGTTGTGGCTTGGCTCTCCAACACACCGGTGTTGCTGTACTAGAGACGAATTGGCCACGTTCTATTTACGTGACAAACATTTACTAATTGGCTGTGTCGGGTGGTGGAGGGTTTAACGACACTTTTATATATTTACGCGATCTAACCCCCAAAAAAAACTGTATTACGAATGCAATTAGTCCGTAACAATGTTCATGATTTAACTCGGTTGGGTGGGAGGGGGGCTAAGACGTGGTCTTTGCCATCTCTTGGAATTGCTTCTTAAAGTAATCGGTCGACTTACTACTGACGCGTTGGGAAGATCACGCTTGCAAATGAAACTCATCCTGGTCTCTCTTTTTAAAATGTATTTTTAAAAATTGTATTTTAGAAACTCCATGGACAAAAGTCCCCAGACTCTACGCTCCCGCGTTGAACGGAGGGGATAACTTTGGGCTCCCACATGGGTGGGGGACCGCGAGCGGGTGCGTGAGACTTTTATATGGGCAGGGGAAGATAATGGAGGAAGAACGAAAGCGAAGCGGGTGGAGGAGATGGGGAGGAGGAGGTGGGGAGGGGGTGTCCTTGAGCGCTCGCCTCGTTGAACCGAATCAACATGAAACTTGGATTTAACTACACATATTTGTACCATCTTATTTGACAGGTACTATTCTACTTTTCAGCCACATCACCTCTACATAACAAAAAGGCTCAGTCCCTTTTACACGCACCTTTACATCATCCGCACCTAGTTTACACAACAAAGGCTCATTCCTAACAGCGTGCTTCAGCCGCACCGAACCTCACAAAAATAATATTCAGGGCCTACCTTGGCTCCTCCCACTCAGAGCCTACCTTGGCTCCTCCCACCCTCAACCAGTATATATACAAGGACTGCTTTGTTGGAATTTCTCTCACTTGATACAGCTATCGTGCTGTGATGGTTCCACCTGAAGACAGAGGCTTGTGTTGCCTCCGAAACGTCGTGATTTTTATTGTATTTTTATTTTACTTTTATTAATTTTAATTTTTTACCTACGTGACTTTACCGAAAAAACCTAAGAATACGAATCCTTGCAGTCACGAAAGCTTCAAATCTAGAACTATTCTACTTTACCGAGTGTTGACATCCCCAGCGTTTAACAGTGCTGCTGCTTTTGTGTATTTGGATCGTCACTTTGTCAGCCAACACCGGTTACAACCCCAAGTCGAGGTACACCGATTGTTCTCTTTTAGCCCCGCCCACCACCCCCTTATTCAGATAAGCCCCCCCTCCCCCTTAACTTGTATTTAAGAGCTTGTCTCTTGGAATTTTGCCTCACTTGATACAGTAAATTTAGCTGTGACGGTCCCACCTGATGACGGAGACTTGTGTTGCCTCCAAAACGTCGTGATTTATTATTTTATTTCTATAATTATTTATAGCATATTACTTATTTATTTTTACCTACGTGACTTTACCGAAAAAACCTAAGAGTATGAAACTGCGTCACTGCAAAGGGCCATCTCGACCGAGCGCGCTATTATTAGAAACGCGGCGACGTCGTTGCCACGTCGAAAAATATTCCCCCCTCCCCCCACGAGTACCCGATTGGTGCGGCTAAGATGCTTGCAGCGACGGGAATATATATATAGATTTCTATAGTTTTCCACGTATTCATTAGTGAGCGCGTGCGTTTCACACCAAGTATTCGCGGAGATGGAGCTCGCGGAATCATTCGCTTCCCCGCGGAGTTGGTCGGTGGGGGGGGCCTCGCGAACTGGCGAGGGGCATGATGGGGAAACGCTGAATGTCTGAATCCATTGCACCCCCCCCCCCTCCAACGTCAAACGTCTAAGTGGTGGGCCACGTGAAACGACGACACGGGGTCGCGCGGCGCTGCGAATGCCCACGAGCCAGAAGGTGCCTCACCGCTGTTACGGGCAATCAAGGCACGATGTGACGGCTGCCTCTCTGTCTCTGTGTAAAGCGCTTCTTTTGTAGTGTGTACGGCACGAACGGTCTGTGACGGTGCGCTCAGAGCGGAACGTCGCATGCTGCTCACTGTCAAAGGCAGTCATTGCTTCACTGTTACAATGCATCCGAGCTTCGTGTGTTGTAGACATCTTCGTGGCTGGGTGGGGAAAATTTTTAACATTCTAATTGTGAAACAAAGCCGCCAATCCCGACATTGTCATTTCTTTTGTTGCAGGTTCTCATAAGAGCCGGTGGCACATTGAACACATTCCTGCGGAGGGAGCTGGTAGGAACGTTGGGTTGCTCGGTCAATGGCCAGGGTCAACGGCGGCGTGGTGTATCCCGCAAATATGCCCGACTGTGAGGGCGGGCACAAGCCGGCGTGAGTAGGTTAAACGTTGAGTTTTATAAGGGCACCACGGGGTGACCAGCCCCTCCCCACCCAGCCCCTCCCCACCCTCTCCTCCCCACCCAGCCCCACCCTCCCCACCCAGCCCCTCCCCTCCCCACCCAGCCCTCCCCACCCAGCCCCTCCCTGCACGACGGACACAACAATCCCCTGTGGGCTGGTGTAACCAGGAGGTTCCTACCAGTAACATTTATGGTATTCGTAATTGTTGTCAAAAGCAGGATGAAAGGCACATTGAAGTCAAATCCAATAAAAAATATATTTCGTTGACGTGATCTTTAGCTGCCGGTTTACTCGTAACGCGACGGAAGGCGCCGCTCACCGACTTCTAAATACATCGCGAGAGCCTCTCAGGAGAAGTTCGGTTCGCACACTGCCCTGTAAATCTCGCGACCCTCAGTTCAATTCCGGGCAAGGGCCGACACCGCCGGCGAGTCATTTCCGAACGGGCCCTGGGGGCCAACCCTTTCGCAGCCCGTGCCGACCCGCATGGTTCAAGTTTGCTGAAGCAAGCGGCGTGCCTCATCGCAATCCATTGTTTTTGGGGTCAAGTCACGTCGGTAAAATGTCGTGTGCGCCCTCCGCCAAGCCCGACACAGGCAATTAATGAAGCTGTAACGCGAACAAACGTGCCGATCCGCGACCCCTTCGCACCTCCCATTAGCACGGCCGGCTATGTACGGCGCGAAAGAAGTTCAACATACATATACACACAGCACAGCGGTCGCGAGAGACGACGTGTTAAACGCCTACGCCTGGCAGAGCACTGAGCAGACTTTCATCCAGCAGTGGATTGATTAGAGCTGTACACACCCGCGTTTATGTCATGGATAAAAGTGCAAAACAACATTCTGTCCAAGTGCACCCCCAAATGTCACAGTGCTTAACCTTTAAAGCAAGAATGCGACGTGAATTAATGACTAAATTTAAAGAAAAATCATTCAGGGCTCGTCCGGGATTTGAACCCGGGACCTCTCGCACCCAAAGCGAGAATCATACCCCTAGACCAACGAGCCAGATGCTAAAGCTGTTGCGCAAACATCCTTTTAGTGTGTGCACTTGGCATTTCGTGCACGCGGGGCATTAAACCAATTGTGGCTGCAGCACCGATAACACTATGACAACAGCAGCATTGGAGAGACATGTTAGTAAGTGAGTAAAACTCGATTTTTTATATATATAGCTCCATTCACACGAGACCTCACAGCGCTTTGCAACAGAATCACTGTAACAAAAAAAACCCATCAACATTAAAACTAAGAAGAAATCAACCCAACACCCTTACGCAGACGGATACGCAAGAGGAAATAAATGCGAAAGACTCAAAGAATATAGAAATAAACGCGGTTTTCAAACCGCGGATTTGGTGGATCGAAGTTGCCGTACCGAGGTCCACGGTTTGAGCAGATCCACCCAGATGCGATCGAGCTTAAACCCTGTCAGGGCCTTGAAGGCCATTACAAGAACTTTAAACTCGCTCCTGTATTTTTACTGGAAGCCAACGCAGGGAACGAAGACTATACTCAGTGCCGGATTATCGTAGTAGCAACAGTAGCTACATATGTAGCTACGGGCCCCGCACTTCAAGGGCCCCGCGTTAAATGCTTTCAAGCTATCAATTCCGTTTCAGTGATTCTGCACTTGCTCTAATACTATAGTACTATACCGCCTTCGACTTTTATGAACGACTGGGTGTTTAAGGTTAGCGATTTGTCGTATTATCTGGCTGTATAGCAAATGAAAAACTACAATTACTTTACAATGCAAGTAAAAAATTAGTGTTTTAAATTTTTTTTTTTCAATTTATGGCCCCTTGATGACATATGCTACAGGCCCCGCACTAGCTTCATCCGGCACTGAATAGGTGTGATGTGTTCACATTCCCTCACTCCGCAAAAAACATGTACATACGTATATTGTCAACCTGATGATGCTGGTTGTAATTACTGGCTGTGTCGGGTGGTGGCGGGTTTAACGACACATTTATATTTACGCGATGCCCACTACATGTTAAACTGATTCATTTGCAGTTTAACGAACAATGTGTGCACGCACGGAAATGCGGAGAAGTGCTGTTTATACACGGATCACGCAAAACGTTTCTTGCATTTTTGAAAAACGTTCTCCAATTTCATTCCGATTGTCCTACCAGTCTCATGCTATGAGACAAAGTGTCCACCCCATTCAAATCTCTCGCAGCGCTGTGCAACCCTTCCTGGATATCATGGAAGCGGATATCACAGAGCTACAACTGAAATCCCTTCACTTTCCCACCGGCTCTGCATATACGGGCGCATTGGGACCTACGGAAGAAAATTAGCCTTGCAAATGTAAATTATTATTGTTGTTGGATGGGAAAACAATAATTGTCGCATTGCAGTCAAACCGATGTTTTCAATTTTGGACGGGGAGTTTAGCCGAATTACGAATTTAAGCAAATTTAACGTTAAAATTAAATGTATTTGCGCGCGGAAGAGAAATCTTTTAACGAGAGCAACCACCCACCGTGTTCGTCGCAAACAATTACAGTGGTAATGACGCTTACGATTGTGGAACCACAGATGCCACCATCAGTGCCGGATTATCCCAGTAGCAACAGTAGCTACATATGTAGTAGCTACCAGTAGCTACTACATATGTAGTACTACATATGTAGTAGCTACTACTACATGTGAAGTAGCTACATGTGTAGTTGCTATGGGCCCCGCACTTTCAAGAGCCCCGCGTTAAATGCTTTCAAGCTCCCAATTCCGGTTCAGTGATTCTGCACTTGCTCTATTACTATAGTACTATACCGCCTTCAACTGGGTGTTTAAGGTTAGCGATTTGTCGTATTATCTGGCTGTATAGCAAATGAAAAAATACAATTACTTAACTGTGCAAGTAAAAAAAATTGTGTTTGAATATTTACGTGTGTTTTTTTATTTAGGGCCCCTTTATAACATTTGCTACAGGCCCCGCACTAGCTTAATCCGGTCACTGGTTGCCACGCAGCGCCAACACCCCCCCCCACACACGCAGGAGAGTCCTGCCCTCGGATGTTTGGCCATTTCCGCTGATGGGTGTTTGGCGTTCAGGAGGACAAATCCCCAACGCATACGAGGGGACAACGACCACACTCCTCTGCGTATAAAACATCTCCAACAAGCCGAGGTTTTTGTTCATGGGATGTTTGTTCCCCCTTGGTTCTGTGATCTTTTTTTAATGTAAAAAACGGGCTTCACGTTGAGTTGTTATAAAAACAACTCAACATTTGAATCTCTCCAACAAGCACCACGTAACAGATGGATTCACGAAATCCTCACTGAGCCTCAAGCCTTTCCCCGCCCCCCCCTTCCCACTGGGCTCAGTCACCTCGCTCTCGCATTGCGCGATGGGGCTGGGAGCGCTCTTTAAAAGCCCACGCAGCCAGGGACGCACAAAACCGCACTCCGGCCGGGAGACCTCGTGTTTGCGCGCAGGCAAAAAGGCGCAGCCATCATGGCTCGAGCCTTCAGTAGTCCGCTGACGTTCGTACGTTCGTACGTACGTACGTACGCGCCCCGAACTTCTTTCGCGCAGTACATAGCCGAACCGTGCTCATCGGAGGCGCGGAGCTTCGGATCACGCGAGTCACTCGACGCGACCGCCGTCGCAACAGGAGGTCAAGGCACCCTCTGATGGAGGGTATTTGGTCTTCTACGCCGGGACGGCCATCCCGGAAGGAGCGGTTAGCACACCCGCACTTGACCCCGACACACGTGAACTGCCAATCCGGCCGTAAAAATTTCGCGCAGGCAATTTGCATGCAATCCTTGCGCACGACTTGTATGCGGTGCATTGGCACCTCCGACTACGCACGGTTGGCCACGTGCGAAGCGAAAGAAATTCGACGTGCGCACGTGCTTACGTTGCAAATCATCGACACCCACGCGCGGCCTGCGATTGCGAGAACCGATTTCGACCGGCGAATCGACGCGCGGTTACGTATCCGTCGTTTCGGCGTAAATGAGCGAGCATGGCCAAGGCCTTCATTCAGTCGTGGATGGAGCACGGAACGATGATGATGAGGATGGTGAGGGCAGGCCCGGGTCAATGTGGTGATATTTCGAGGCAATGGAGAGCGGGGAAGGGTTGCTTTGTTGGCAAATGGAATTTGAACGAGAACAAATAAATTGGACTTGGCCATGACGCCATCGTTACGCTGCGGCGAGAAGCAGACAATGCTGGGAGTGGAACGACAGCCAAAGGTGCGAGCTAGCACACGAGGCTTTTATACAGCAGCGGATAGAGCGGGAATGATCGTGATGAAGACGTCACAGAGACTGGGTTGATTGAAACGTATAATGGAAGAAGAGTGCCCTCTGCCACGTAGAGCTGTTATGACAGGTGGAATGCCAACAACTGTTTAATTCGAGAAAATGAGTGAATTCTCCAACAACGTGACAAAACGAGATCGTGCTGACTACAATATAATCTTTCGATTTAAAGCTTTCGTGACTGCAGGGATTCATATTCTTGGTTCTTTCGGTAAAGTCACGTAGAAGGGAAATAATAAAAT
>JAAXLI020001485.1:19569-31169 GCA_014621495.2 Entosphenus tridentatus
GCGGGTTGCAATTTACTCTGCTCGGCCGGCGTTAGCCGCTGAGGTCGAGGCGGGTTTCTCTTTTCACCCCTGTTGGCTCCGCGCCCCCCTGTACCGCTCCCGTTCCGCTGCAATGTGCCATCGAGGGCGATGGTGTCACGCGAGATGAAGAGCGATCGGTTGACCGATTGAGACGCCGCTCGGTGTACGTACGCTGAACGTCCTTCGCGCCGCACCTAGCCGACCGCGCTCAGCGGGAGGGCTGGGATACTCACGATGACGGTGACGCCCTGCTCCTTGCAGAGAGTGGCTACGGCGCTCAGAATCACCGACAGCACGATCCACGCCGCGGAAACACTCGCGGACCCGTGCTCCGAGCCTGCGTGGGAGGAGGAGGAGGAGGAAGGAAAAAAACGTCGTGATCGTTGCGCAATAGCTCTCGCTAAGACGATCCGATGACGGCGGTGTTCAGCCGCGTTGCTGTTATGGACCTACCCTTGCGGTTAAGTGTTACGTAAATAAAAAGTTTGGGCTTTTGGTACTTGTTTTGTGTCGCTCGCTCGCTCGATCAGTTGCCGCATCGACCGCTCGCAACGTGCGGTAACGCTCGGCACACCGGCATAGGACGTCGCGTAGCTGAGATGTAACACGCGGTAACGGTCGGCTCACCGGTAAACGCCGTCGCGTAGCTGATGAAGGCGAGGAAGAAGAAGAGGGCGCACAGCAGGTCGGCGCGACCGACGACGCCGGCGACCTGGGGCAGGGCGACGGCACAACGCGGGACGCGCACGCTTAGTCACGCCACGATGCACGGACACGCACCGTGCGCACGTGTGTGTACGTACGTACGTTGAACTTATTTGGCAGTTAACGTAGGCAACCGCGCGAATCGGAGGTGCAGGGGAAGGACAACAAAGTAAACACAAAAAGCAGCTCGAAATAAATGAGTTTGTCTATCGAGATGATGATTTAAAAGTGCATAGCTCCAGTGGCTTCCGAATATTGGAAGAGCATTCCAGACGGCCGCGGAGACGCATGTGAAAGCGCGCAATGCAGTGATCGTGTGCGTTTGTGTCAATGCATCACAACGCATGGACACGTACCGTGCGTGTGCGCGTTTGTGTCAAAGCGTCACAACAACAACGGCACTAGCACACTTTCCTCGCGTGTGCGTTTGTGCCAATCCGTCATAACGCAATCCGACGCAGATGTCGCTCCACTCGCCACCGATGTCAGCCAAGGCCCGGAATCAAACTCGGCGCGACTGCGTTCGAAGCACGTCCTGCACTGCCCGCGTGCGTGTCAATGTGCCGGAACGCAAGGACGCGTGTTCACGTTGTGTGCGTCACAGCTGCTTCAACACACAACGCGCAACAATGTAAGATTCTCTCTCTATATATATAGCGATCTGCAATGGCAGTGGTGAGCAATCTAATGGATCGGAGAGCTCATTGTGCTAATCCACTGTGACGCTGCTGAGATCCTTTCAACGTACGTGACATGCTTGACCAATGTGACGCGCGTGGCCAGTGATGGGGCCGCCGATTTCATGGCAACGGTGAGATTATTCACCGTGTCGTGTGCTACGATCCAGAGCTACTGCCGAAAGCACAACATGTTATATATATATAAAACATATTTTTCATAATATAGGTTTTTGGGTCAGATCGCGTTATTTATAAATTTGTCGTAACCCTCCACCACACGACACGGCCAAACAGTAAAAAATGTGTGACGTTTTTCAAAGGACAAATTAATTGACTTCTTTAGCCCACCGGTGTGCTGAAGAGAGAATCAACAGCATTTTGAAATTCGAGTAGTACGACGTTTCGCTGGTAATTACAATCAGCTTCATCGGGCAAGAATGGTGAAGCTCTCCTGTTGCTTCCGGTCTTAAATAGAGCAGCATCAGGGTGACGTCATCATTTCAATTCAATCTGGTGCAGTGATTCGAGCCTACGTGTTACACGTATTTTTGTTTTTGACGATTACGCCGCAGCAATGCCAGCCAGAGCCACTTTGCGTGCCATTTCTGCTGCCAGCTCAACAAAGAGGTCCACACTCGTGGAGTGTAGGCACACCGTGGTTAGTTTAAGATTGCTCGGACACGCTGGACTAGCGTCGGATTGAAGCTTTCGTGACTACCGTACTCATTGTTTTTTTCGGTAAAGTCACGTATGTAGAAATAAAATACCATTTAACCAAATAAATTAAAATACGTTTCGAACGCAACACAAGCGATCATCATCAGGTGGAAATGTGGCAAAAACACAGCGAGGGAACACACAATGGGACACAAAGCATGCACACAGCCCACACTGAGAACGGAAAACTGCACGGAGGCAAACAACAACAACAACAAGAAACATCACGTGATGCAAAACCAGTCGGCCAACAACACAGTCAGACACGAACCTGGTTGACCACGTATTTCAAAAGACTGCTAAATTTTAACGTCTCGGCTGGACTAGCGTGAGTTGCAAAATAAATTGTCGCTCTTTCAGCATCAGTCCCGACGCTCCACGAATGTGATGCAAAGATGGAAAGCAGCTCATTGCACATGCACGACACGTGTAAATGCAGTGCTGCATGACAGGCAAATGTTTTACGTGTGTACGTGGCAATGCCGAGTATTTAAGTTACTCGATCTGCAATAGATTTGTGATGTTAACGCAAAGCAATGTTAAATTCACGGCTACGATAGCACCGCCAATGCCAATTTTTAATGGTCAAACAAAAATAAACTCAAATGTTGGCTCATCTGGGATTTAAACTATTGGCATTAATCTCACACTCGCAGTGAGAACCACAGCCCAGACTCAGAGCCCAAGACGCCACGTGGCAATCAACTCTGTGAGCCACATGTACAGAAAAAAAGGCAGGAAACTACCTAACGTGTTACTTGGACCACACTGGACCAGTCGTTGCAACACGACTGCGTTGCTTATTACGATTGTGCTGAACGGAGAACTATACTTGGATAGTAATAAAATAATAAAAATAAAACATAATAAAATAATTCTCACGACGTTTCGGCCACAACGCAAGCAGCCGTCCTCAGGTGAAGACCAGGTCTGTCGGGGAGACGCTACGTGACTTTACCGAAAGAACTAAGAAGATGAATCCATGCAATCACGAAAGCTTTAAATCGAAATTTATACTTGGATAAACTGAATTCTGTTCCTGAAGAAGATACCAGCACGAGGAGTGAAAGGCCGGGCATTCTTATATAACAAACAGTTAAACACGCGTTTCACAGAAGGGAGTAAACAAATTATTATGTTGATTTTTGAATATCAAGATTGCAATGCAATAAAAAATTTAATGCAGGGCTCGTCCGGGATTTGAACCCGGGACCTCTCGCACCCAAAGCGAGAATCATACCCCTAGACCAACGAGCCAGCTCCTCACCTCTGTGATCAAGCCGCCTTTTATGAGAAGCACTCGAAAGTTCATGTAAACTCGGCATTCAGCAAAGTTCAGGTTGTTCGCGGGCTTCCGTGAGAATAATAAAACCTGAAGGTGACATCACTACAAGTGTATGCCTGAACAAACAGTGCAACGAGTGTACGTACTGTATTGTGAAACCATCTCTCGAGAAACGAACCCTGACTTTTACCTTTTAAGCAATTAACAGTAATTTTAAAAAAATTTGAGGCGCTGCCCTGCCATTGTCAGCTCACGCCAATGCTGTCAGAAAGGGAAGAAATTTTCGTTAAAAAAATTATCCAGGGCTCGTCCGGGATTTGAACCCGGGACCTCTCGCACCCTAAGCGAGAATCATACCCCTAGACCAACGAGCCAGCCGTTAGAAGCTTGCAAGTAAATGGTATCAGCCACATCACTAAATAAAACGCACATGGAAAACATTGTTAATTTTGGATTTTCACTAAATTTGTATACGTTACAGCCTTCATTATAAAAAAAATAGAACATTAAAATAACCTTCGATTTAAAGCTTTCGTGACTGCAGGGAAAAATAATAAAATAATAAATATAAAACAATAAAATTCTCACAAGCTTGTGTTGCAATCGAAACGTTTTATTGATTTATTTCTATTCTTTTATTATTTCCCTTCTACGTGACTTTACCGAAGGAACCAAGAATATGAATATAACCGCAATGCACTTTACTGTACATTGTTTAGAACTTTACGTTATTTGGAAAAAGGTAAAAAAAAGTCACGAAAAAGTATTTTGTCCTGGGCTCGTCCGGGATTTGAACCCGGGACCTCTCGCACCCTAAGCGAGAATCATACCCCTAGACCAACGAGCCACCCACGTACCCACAGCCGCGTGCCCACAATATGAGGCTACAGCATCAGGCACATGTGGCTGTCTCTTTAGAAGGAAAGTTCACATTCCCAAAACTTTCCTTTGCTCGAACAGCACTGCTTGCTTTTGCCTTGACTCCACCGAATTAAAACACTATTTCGGTTGAGATACCGACTGGCATTTACTCAAAATGTTCTGTTTTGGAGGCGGTAGCTTGGAGCAAAAGCATTGACCTTGTACCATTGGAAAATCTGAGTTTGAATCTGGGTAACCGCACATTCAATCATTCAATTGGTTCCCCGAGTGTCACAAGTTGATGATATCAGCCTGGTCACTATTGACTGCACAAAGAAAACATCACATTTAATCACCTTATTTGGCTACATTCAAGCATTGGGAAGTTAAAATAATAAAATGTATTTCATCACCGTGCAAGAAACAACCCTAGAAATGTTAAATTAAGCAAAGTATGTGGAGCATTTGAAACGTATTTATCTGAATAAATTAAAATTACTTTTCAGGGCTCGTCTGGGATTTGAACCTAAAATCTCTCACACCATAAGCAATAATTCTACCCCGAGCTCAACGAGTCAGCCGGGAGAGGTTTGTAAGTAAATGGTATCAGCCTCGTCACTAAAAAAACTCATTGCAAAACATTGGTCATTTTGTATTTTCATTCTATTTGTTTACGTTACAGCCTTCATAATTACAAATATAACATTAATATAACATCAATGGAATGTACTGTACATTGTTTATACTGGTAGGAACCTCCTGGTTACACCAGCGCACAGGGGATTATTGTGTCCGTCGTGCAGGGAGGGGCTGGGTGGGGAGGGTGGGGCTGGGTGGAGGGTGGGAGGGGTGGGGCTGGTTGGGGAGGGTGGGGAGGGGTTGGGTGGGGAGGGTGGGGCTGGGTGGGAGGATGGGGCTGGGTGGGGAGGAGCTGCTCACCCCGTGGTGCCCTTATAAAACTCAACGTTTAACCTACTCACGCCGGCTTGTGCCCGCCCTCACAGTCGGGCATATTTGCGGAATACACCACGCCGCCGGTGACCCTGGCCATTGACCGAGAAACCCAACGTTCCTACCAGCTCCCTCCGCAGGAATGTGTTAACTTTACGTTATTTGGAAATAGGTTAAAAAAAAAATCACAAAAGCATATTTTTTCTGATTTTGCCCAGGATTTGAACCCAAAACCTTTCAAGACACCTAAGTGAGAATCATACACCCTAGACCGTCATCATCATTCACTTGGTCCCTCACGTGTCAGAAGTTGATGGTATCAGCCTGGTTACTATTGTCTGCACACAAAAAAGCACATCACATTTAATCTCTACGGTCACGTTATTTGGCCAGCCACACACACACACACAGCCACGTGTCGACAATGTGAGCATACATCACCAGGCACATGTGGCGGGGCTGTTGAAACAACCCAAAAACGTAAACCCCTTAAAGCGGCAGCCAGCTTTGAATCGTTACAACAGCACTGCCTCCTTTTGCCAATCCCGCATTTGGTTGAGATGGTGACACGGATTATTTTTGCTGAGAAAAAAATTGGCGATGGCATCATTGGCAGTGGTGCACAATCACAATGAACATACAACTGTTGAGATCTTGACTTTAATAAGTTCCGTCTCAGACGTGTTTATTTAGCTCAGGATAGAAAAAGCTGAGCCAAGGCACAATCCGGGTTGAAATCTGGGTAAACACACCATCAATTAAACCGGGTTCTCCAGTACAAGCAAGTTTCTCGTTTATATAAAAATGTAAAAAACCTTGGGCTCGTCCGGGATTTGAACCCGGGACCTCTCGCACCCAAAGCGAGAATCATACCCCTAGACCAACGAGCCAGCCTGTCAACATAGTGAACGAACAACCTTTTAAGGAGTGGCACCCAGAAATATCTGCCTACTTGGCATTTCGCAAAGTGCAAATTGGTGGGCTTCGGTGAGACTAATGCGGTGAAGCTGACATCACGAAAAGTGTGCCCGCACAGACATCAGTAGGTTGTAAATGAGGTTAAAGACCCTGTTGTACCACCCTCCCCCCACCCTCTTCATCAAACCAACACTGACCAGTGTGGTGAAGTATTTCATATTCAAATCCAGATTGTGGTGTAACTCACCACAAATTAAACAAATAAAAACAATGTGCTGACGCTGCGTTGGCAGCACAACAAAATACAACAAAACAACTCAATAGAAAAGTATATATATATATAAAACAGGCGACGTTTCAGGCAACGGCCCTTCTTCAAATCACACTCAATAAGTAAAAAATTAACCCGTAAAAACAAAGTTTTTCACTATAAATCCTTTATATGCGTGGCGGCTAGAGTCCTCTCGTCCTCTGGCTTGAGATGGCTGCCACCTATGGGTCAGATGATTGCATGCCAACATTAAGCAATTGGTAATTAAATATATTTTTGTCCTAAAAAGTGTAAAATTTAGGAACAAAATTTTCACGAACATTAATTTTCACGCACAATGAGTCTGTGTGGAAAATGTCAGCTCGATTGGATCACGGGAAGTGGGTTAAAAAACGACCGAAAAATAAGCAAGCAAGCGCGCAAGTGAACTTAATATAAAGGATTTAAAAAAATTACAGGGCTCGTCCGGGATTTGAACCCGGGACCTCTCGCACCCAAAGCGAGAATCATACCCCTAGACCAACGAGCCGGCTGCTTCACTTGCTCAGCAAACAGTCTTTTGGCAGGTGGCATTTCGCATATCCTGTATGACGAGCATTCAGTAGAAGTTCAGATTCTTACGCCTGAGGCCAAGAAACCAAAGCTGAGCTGTGTCGTAACAAACAGTGCAATTGTGTCCCGATAATAAATCCAGATTTTTTATTTTACACTTTCAGCATACAATAGAGACCTTGATATGCACAAGTAACTTGTCGGGTCGACTGTACAAAGTTTCATAAGGCTTTCGCGACCAATACTATCCATAACATAGGTTTTTGGGTAAGATCGTAAATATATTTAATCGTAAATATATTTAATCGCAGATATATTTACCTGTAATAAAAATAAGATATATTTACCGCTAAATATATTTACAGTCCAACCCAAAAACCTTTAATTATGAATACAATTATATATCAGCCAAAAGGAAAGGGCTCGTCCGGGATTTGAACCCGGGACCTCTCGCACCCAAAGCGAGAATCATACCCCTAGACCAACGAGCCAACTGGTAAGATGCTTGTTGCAAGAATCCTTTTACGAGTGGCACTGCACATTGCATGCATATTCAAACAAATGTGAACAAATCTGTTTACTGGTAGGAACCTCCTGGGTACACCAGCCCACAGGGGATTATTGTGTCCGTCCATCGTGCAGGGAGGGGCTGAGTGGGGAGGGGAGGGTGGGGAGGGGCTGGGTGGGGAAGGTGGGGAGGGGCTGGGTGGGGAGGGTGGGGTGGGGCTGGGTGGGGAGGGTGGGGTGGGGCTGGGTGGGGGGTGGGAGGGGTGGGGCTGGGTGGGGAGGGGCTGCTCACCCCGTGGTGCCCTTATAAAACTCAACGTATAACCTACTCACGCCGGCTTGTGCCCGCCCTCACAGTCGGGCATATTTGCGGAATACACCATGCCGCCATTGACCCAACGTTCCTACCAGCTCCCTCCGCAGGAATGTGTTTTATAATGGGACTAATCTGCCCAATTCTAGATTTGAAGCTTTCGTGACTGCAAGGATTCATACTCTTTGGTTTTTTCGGTAAAGTCACGTAGGTAAAAAATAAAATAAATGAAAACTAAATTAAATCACGACGCTCTCCGCGTGTGGACACACACACAGGGACTCACGCTCTCCGCGTGCGGACACACCCACAGGGACTCACGCTCTCCGCATGCACGGGGTGCACGGCGAACATGACGGAGGCGAGCAGCGCCGTGCGGCACGCCGGCGCTCCGCGGGTCCCGCGCCACCCGAGCAGCAGGCAGCAGACGTCGTAGAGCAGCGCCGAGACGACGGAGTGCAGCGCGATGTTCACCAGGTGGAACCCCGTCGGGTTCAGTCCTCCGCTCGCCCAGTAGTTGAGCCTGGCGGACGGCAAGCGGGGCGATCGTCACGCACGGCCGGCGAAGGACCGTTTTGCCTGCTCACACACATCGTTGACGTGCTGCACCCATGTGTCCCAGAGGTCGCAAACAGGTTTTGATGCCTTACCCGTACCCATACCTGGCCGCACCAGGGTCGCAAACGGGTACCCGTACCCGTACCCGGCCGTACCTGTACCGGCCGGGTATCGGGTAGGGTACGGGAATCGGGTACCCGATTGCGACCTCTGGGATGAAGCCATGTTGCAGGCGCGGGTGGGTTGATTCTAGGAACTTGAATTGTGAGAAGAGACAAGACGTTGGGAAATGAGTGACAAACGGTGACTCACCGGTGACTCACGGCCTACCCGTACCCGGGTCGCAAACGGGTACCCGTACCCGGCCGGGTACGTGTAGCCGGGTATCGGCTGGGGTACGAGTATCGGGTACCCGGTTGCGACCTCTGATGTGTCCCTCCTTTTTCGGTAAAGTCACGTAGGTAAAAAATTAAAATTATAGAAGTAATAATAGGGTACAGGGTAATTGATTCAGTAAATTTAGCTGTAACGGTCCCACTGATGACGGAGACTTGTGTTGCCTCCGAAACGTCGTGAATTATTATTTTATTTATATTATCACTTCTATTTTTTTTTACCTACGTGACTTTACCGAAAAAACCTAAGAGTATGAATCCTTGCAGTCACGAAAGCTTCAAATCTAGAATAAATATGGAAACATTAAAGGCGCTTTAAAGCATTTGCAACGTGAGAGCGTGATCCATGGTGCAATCGTGCCATCTGCTGGAGAATGAGTTTAAAACAATTCTAATCTTAAGACTGGGTGAATAAGTTTTAGTGAGTGCTTAATAAGTAACTACTGATTAAGACTTGTAAACATTTTGGACGTTGAAACTTAACAAACGTAAGAACTGAAACACTTCATGACATTTATGAGACGGGGGAGAACAGAATCGTTAAGTTGCAAAAGTTGATAACATTTCTGAGAAAATAGCATTAAGTTCAGCACGGTAGATGAAATCTTTAATGTGACAATTAAACTTATTTACCTGGACGTAATAATATTTTGGCTTTTTCCACACAAAATAATAAAAGCCCGGGCTCGTCCGGGATTTGAACCCGGGACCTCTCGCACCCTAAGCGAGAATCATACCCCTAGACCAACGAGCCAGCCGAGTTTGCCTCCCATATGTGAAGGCTATGTGAGCGAGAAAGTCAGCATGTGGTAACAAACTACAATGCGTACCAAAAACAGACTTCTTACTTTTAAATTTTACACGGCTCTCTTTTTTATTAACTTATTTTTAACGGACCAAACAACGCGTACATTTAGCCTGTTTTAACAATGCTTAACATCTCTGGGGATGTGCGGAAGTTAATTACCAAAAAAAACTATTGGGCTCGTCCGGGATTTGAACCCGGGACCTCTCGCACCCAAAGCGAGAATCATACCCCTAGACCAACGAGCCAGCTGACTTCAGCCACACAGGAAATGCACTTAATGCTACCACGTTGCGTCTGCTCTGTTTCGCAATTGTTTATCTTAACCTACAGGGGGCGGTACTGAGGGTGGTAGCAGTGTAAAATGCCTGGATGTCACACGTGGCAGTATGGCAAGCCCTCTCAAGGCTTCACACAAGTGTGCTTAAGAAAATAAATAACCCCACGGGAAACAACGTCAAAAAACAAGTCAAAGAATATTACTTTTTTTCAAGTTTATGACCCATGTGTAAAGCAATTCACAATATTGTATCAGCTGTGTGCAAAACACTCAATTAGCATACACTTCACGGCACGTAAGTGGCTGTGTAATTCCTGAATTATAAGCATCTTATAAAAATAGCTAAAAAATGGAAAAGTAAGGGCTCGTCCGGGATTTGAACCCGGGACCTCTCGCACCCTAAGCGAGAATCATACCCCTAGACCAACGAGCCAGCCACACACTCCAATCCCCAATGTGGGAATTTAGCATCAGGCACATGTGCTGGGAACTGATTTTTTTAAAAGTTCACTCACAGGAGGAGCCAGCCAGCCTTGCACTGTTTTCAAGTCTCATTTATGAGGTATAGCCCTGTGAGCCATTCGGCTCTTGAATCGGGTGCAAATCGCAAGAAACAAAAAACAAAAAAATGAACAAGAAAACATCTTAAAGTGACTATGCACAAACAGAGAAATCCAGGAAAAAACTGCAAAGTCTTCCAGAAAAAAAGCACCGTACACCAACGCTGTGCAAAAATCCCAGTGGGATGCAAGTCATCAAACAACAACAATGTAGGCTCTGCTGTGTACATTGAAATGCAAATTTTGGTGAAATATTGCCACAATTATCTTTTGCTGAAACGCCTGTGTGTTTTTTTGATAGGTTAACGTCTTGTGGGGGTAAACACATTGGGCTGGCACGACCGAAAACCCGAGTTTGAATCTGGGTAACCACCCCTCCTCATTCACCCGGTTTCTGAAGTGTTGCGAATTGCTATCAGCCTGGTCACGAATGACCGCATACAACTCCCATCGTATTAATCTTGGGTCTTCCCTTTAGCTAATTTCCTACCCGTGTAAAATATATTCCCTCTAAGGCCAAAGTATTACTGATGAACGTGAATGCAGAAGCTAAATCATTTGTATGTATGTTGAACTTATTTCACACCGTACGTTGCCAACCGTGCTAATCGGAAGTGTGGGGGAAGGCCAAAAAAAAAAGGCAGCTGTTAAACACACAGGGTGGGTCACTGCTGTGTGAGTTCCAGATGGATGATATGTCTCACGATATGAAGGCAACAATACGCTTGAAATATACTCTTAGGTTTTTCGGTAAAGTCACGTAGGAAAAAATACAAATAATATAAATAATATATTTTATATTTAATTTCTATTATTATATAAACATATAAAAATATTTTATATTTTATTTATATTATTTTTATTTATTTTATTTTTATTTTATTTTACCTACGTGACTTTACCGAAAAACCCAAGAGTATGAATCCTTGCAGTCACGAAAGCTTCAAATCTAGAATTATACGCTTGAAATCTAATTTGGTATTTAAAAAATAACAATAATAATTCAATATTTATTATCCTGAATTGTTTGACCGAAAAAAATAAAATTCGTACTTATGCAAACACTTTGTAGAATATTACATTTAGTGTGGTGTTTGGAAAAGTTTTACACGTGATGGAAAAACAACTTAATCAGAGTTTTTTTCCGTATACTGTATAAAAATAAATGCCTTCTAGGGCTCGTCCGGGATTTGAACCCGGGACCTCTCGCACCCTAAGCGA
>JAAXLI020001486.1:10122-36543 GCA_014621495.2 Entosphenus tridentatus
GACCGCAGGTATTGTGGTCAATGCAAACATGACTCCTTGTAAAAAAGGTGTCAGTTTTGTTGCCAGATAAAAGTGTAAAAACCCAATTATCATATTTTGCTATTGGCAAAGGAGGTTCCAATAGTGAAGAGATCCTTTATTCGGACTTCAAAGGGCAGTTGTTTCCAATTCAAATGTGATGTCTAGAACCTGCTCTTCCTCATTGATGTTATTTTAAATTATTTGGTCTTTCGGTAAAGTCATGTAGATAGGTTCAAATAAAATTACCAAAAAAAACTACGACGTTTCGATCGCAACACAAGCAATCTTCATCAGGAGAAACAAGAGCGGGAAAGCTGCTGAGGCAGGTTGTTTTAATGGTTTGAAATCGGTGTAGCCTAAGGCTCATAAACAAAGTGGGCGGGGCTAGTGATGTTAAAGTGATAAATGTGCATGTAAATGTATGGTCGGAGAGCTACCTCCAGACGACGAAGGCGCGGAGGTTGCCATTGTGTTGTGAGATTAACATGTCAATGTAAGATCCCAGAGCCACCGCCACATTGAAGACATGAGCGACGGTGGCTGTGTAAGTGTGAGACATTTAACCTGTTAATGTAAAACCAGAGAGTCGAAAATAACTACAAACAACGGAAGGTAGGATGGAAACATCACAGCCAGTTATGACTTAAACTAGTTAATAACGTCCTCCCAATGATTCCTCAGTTTGTTCCCATCTTCTCGGTTGAAATTGTGTCTGTGTCTAATATATATATGAATGGCTTCATAAACGAATCTATGTTGATAGCCAGTGGGCTTGCAAAGTACCTTTGTCTTAGAGAAATTAATTTCGCGTGAGCCCACGCATAAAAATAATAAACAGCCACGGCTGAAGTATTGGTCCAAACATGTTTCAGATCTGCCTCATGTTCACGAACACGGTCGGAGACATGTGGCTTAGTTTCCCCAATGTAACTCCTGCCACAGACAGCTTAGTTGTAGATGCCAGGGTATTGCATGTCAGAGATCACATCCTTCACAGATGGGATCAGATCACGAATGTTATGTAATGTGTTAAATCGAACATGGATCTCTTGTTTGCTCATGATTTTGGAAATCTTTTTAGTGACCCCTGCTATGTATGGCAAGGTGATGGTTTTGATTGGGTCTTCAGATGGTTCTTTAGTGTGATAGCTTTACGGATTGTGTGGTCTGAATATCCCTTTATCTTGAGAGCTTGGTGTACGTGTTCCAGTTCACTGGCTAGGTGATGGTCGGAAATGCATCGACCTCTATGGTGTAGAGTGTTGATGAGGGAATTCTTCTAAGATGGATGGTGGTGGGAGTCAGGTTTCAGGTACGCATCCGTATGGGTGGCTTTCCTGTAGACTGAGTGTCCCATTGAGCCATCTGGTATCTTTTCATTGGAAAACATTCAAGAATGGTAACTTTCCATCCTTTTCCACCTCCATGGTGAATTTGATGGCCGGGTGTATGGAATTGATGTGGTTGAGGAATTGGTTCATAGCTGGTCGGCCATGTGGCCAGATGACGAACGTGTCATATACGTACCTCTTCCACAAGGCGGACGTAGAGTGGATGCCTGGATGGCATCTGTCTCAAAATTTTCCATGAAAACATTGTCGACAACTGGAGATAAAGGAGAACCCATTGGGGTACCTTCAACTTGTTTGTAGAATGTTCCATTCCAGGTGAAATAAGTGTTGGTGAGGCAGTGTCTCACCAGGGCCGGTATATCAGCATTCAGTCCTTGTTGGTCCAAATATTAAATGATTGCAATGGTGTCATGCACATGAACTTTGGTAAACATAGAGACCATATCTAAACTAATGAGCAAATCACCTGGAGATAGTGAGATGTCCTTAATTAACGATACCAAGTGAGCTGAGTTGAGTACATCTGAGTTGAGTACAGGTGAGGTCTCAGACAGAAATCGGGCCAGTTTGTAGGTGGGTGAGCCAATGGTGGAGACGATAGGACGAAGGGGTGTCCCATTACGGATTTTTGGTAAGCCATTCAATCTGGGTGGTCTAGCAACAAATGATTTTAAGAAAAACCGCTTGGTTGGTTTGATCAAAGTTGTCGAATCAGTGATGATATTGTTGGTTTTCGTAACAAGCGGTTGGTGGGATCGTTTTAAATTTTGGTATAGGTACCATCATTAAGTAGGGTTTAAATTTTGTTATTGTATGTGGTTTTGTCCATGATGACTGTGGCATTGCCCTTGTCGGCTGAGAGGATGACGATGTCATCTCTCTTTGTTTTAATTGATAAAGCTCAAAGCGCTCATCTTTACTAATGTTGCTAATAGGTGTCTTAGCGTTTTTGAGGATTGCAGCGATTTATGATCTTGAAACGTCTGCAGTAATGTGTCCCAAACCTTTAAGGGCTACATCATGACTGATTCGACATCTTTGATCGATTCAACTAAGCGGTTTTCCTTAAAACATCTGCTGCTAAACCACCCAGATTGTATGGCTTACCAAAAATCCATAAAGTGACACCCCTTCATCCTATCGTCTCCACCATTGGCTCACCCACCTACAAACTGGCCCGATTTATGTCTGAGACCTTACAATCATTCACTGGTAAGACCATCTCAGCTGTACTTAACTCAGCTCACTTGGTATGGTCAATTAAGGACATCTCACTATCTCCATGTGATTTGCACGTTAGTTTCGATGTGGCCTCTTTGTTTACCAAAGTTCCTGTGCTTGACACCATTGCAATCATTGGAGATTTGGTCAAACAAGGACTGAATGCTGATGTACCTGCTCTGGTGAGACATTGCCTCACCAACACTGACCTTACCTGGAATGGATCATTCTACGAACAAGTTGAAAGTACCCCAATGGGTTCACCCTTATCTCCAGTTGTAGCCAATGTTTTCATGGAAAATTTTAAGACTAATACCATCCAGGCATCCACCCTATGTCCTTCCTTGTACATCGATGACACGTTCGTCATCTGGCCACATGGCCGACCAGCTCTTAACCAATTCCTCAACCACATCAATTCCATACGCCCAGCCATAAATTTCACCATGGAGGTGGAAAAGGAGACCAGATGGCTCAATGGGACGCTGTCTACAGGAAAGCCACCCATACAGATGCGTGCCAAAAACCTGACTCCCATCACCATCTATCCCAGAAGAATTCCCTCATCAAAACCCTACACTAGAGAGCTCGATGTATTTCCGACCGTCATCATCTAGCCAGTGAACTAGAGCACGTACACCAAGCTCTCAAGATGAATGGATATTCAAACCACACAATCCGTAAAGCTATCACCCCAATCGTTGGGAAAAAACATCTCAAGACCCAATCAAAACCATCACCTTGCCATACATAGCAGGGGTCACCAAAAATATTTCCAAAATCATGAGCAAACACAAGATCAAGGTTCGATTTAACCCAGTACATAAAATTCGTCAATTGATCCCATCTGTGAAGGATGTGATCCCTGACATGGTGTCTACAAACTAAGCTGTCTGCGGCAGTAGTTACATTGGGGAAACTAAGCGATATGTCTCGGACCGTGTTCGTGAACATAAGGCATACCTGAACCATGGTAGGACCAATACCTCGGTCATGGCTGATCATTGTTTTAATGCGGTGGGCTCACACGAAATTGATTTCTTTAAGACGAAGGTACTTTGCAAGCCCACTGGCTATCAACAAAGATTTTTTCATGAAGCCATTCATATATAGACACAGACACAATTTCAACCGATAAGATGGGAACAAACTGGGCAATCATTGGAAGGACGTTATTAACAAGTTTAAGTCATAACTGGCTGTGATGTTTCCATCATACCTTCCGTTGTTAGTAGTTATTGTCGAATCTCTGGTTTTACATTAACCGGTGAAATGTCTTACACTTACACAGCCACCGTCGCTCGTGTCCTCGATTTGGTGGTGACTCTGTGATCTTACGTTGACATGCTAATCTCACAACACAATGGTCACTTCCGCGCCTTTGTCGTCGTGGAGGTAGCTTTCCGACCTTACATTTACATGAAAATTTCTCACTTTAACATCACTAGCCCTGCCCATTTCGTTTATGACCCTAAGGCTACACCTATTTCAAACCTTTAAAACAGCCTGCCTCAGCAGCTTTCCCGCTCTTTTTACTCCTGATGACGATTGCTTGTACTGCGATTGAAACGTCGTAGTTTTTTGTAAAAAAAATACATTTAATCTATCTACATGACTGTACCGAAAGAACCAATACATATTAATTCCTGCAGTCACAAAAGCTTTAAGTCAAGATATTATTTTACTTCTAATATATATTTTTTCTTTGTGCATGAAATGTATCCTCCAATTTTTTTAGTTATGTCTATTGTGCATTATTCCTAATTTTTAGCCACCATTTCATTTTTTTCTAACAAACATCTTCAAGTTAGTAACTTTAATTATTTCATTGCAATGGATCACCACGTAGGTGTTGCCTTTGTCAACGTTTTATGATTCACGAGGGGGTGGGTGACAGCAGCACGCCCGGCCGCCTTTGTCTCCCTAGTGGCAATGTTCACACACCACAGCAGTTACTCGTTTGAGGCTGAGTCGACCTAGGGGAGGTCCAGGAGCGGTTGAAATAATCGTCACTGGTGGTGGCCGTGAGCGGGAATCGAACTCAGGTCGCCGGGTTCGTAGCACGTCACAGCTCACTTGCTGTGCAAAAAATATATGATTTATTGAGCTCTTCCCCCCCCCCCCAAAAAAGTGTATTTGTATAATTTTTGCATAGTGTACAGTCTGGAATGTACCCACATGGCAAATGTTTAGTTTGTTGCATGTTGGGAAGTACGCTAAACATTTTGAACAGACACACATATTCAAAACTTTGCCTTTTATATATATGGAGAATAACTTACAAACATGTAAAAGGCAGACTCGTGTGCTGCATTCGGTAGGTTGGAGCTGGGTAGGTTCGAGCGTGGTTGGGGGTGAGGAGGGTCGTTATGAAAGAGGAACAACTTGGTGTTCAGCTAGGGCGTATGAGGTGTGGCTGTGATATTGTATGTTGATTTATACAGAGTTCCGACATTTTTAGTGTGTGTTCCTTACACAGAAATATTAACATTACTTTAAATTTGTATGAATTTGGATAGAGAGTGGAGGAAGGATTTCTTTTGTATTTTCATTACGCTTGTTGAACAAGGATCCAAAGGTTTAAAATTGGAGCTGCAGACAACAAACAAACGACCCACAGAGTGGTGAGGAAAAACTATCCCAAACAATTCAAGTTGTAAGAGATAATATATTATGGCGTTTATAAACTGAGTAAGTCAACTAGTCACCTAATTACCCTATTATATTGGCGACTAGCTGACTAGTTGATGGGTGGTTTGAGTGTAGTAGACCCTTGACGATGCGCCACAGAGCACGGGAGCCTCGAGCCGACTCGTTGACATGCAGAGCATAGAACGATCTGCAAGACGCAATAATGTGTCGGTTGGCAGATCTGCAGGCTAGTCGGACAGTCTCGAAACCAGTTTTCTTCCAAAGATGCTCCAGCCTCATCAGATTCTGCTTTGCTGTGATCACCTCCGGTAACAGCGAATGACCACGTGCTTTCCCTATTCTCCTTGGGCTTGTTCGGATGGGCACGATTTCATCAAGAACGGCAGTAATATCATTTTATAATTGAGCTGCAAATGAATCTGCCATCGATGCAGGATTGAGAAATGCCACTGATGACCTGATCTTCTGACGGAAAGCATCGTGGTCCCATCGTTTCCAGTTTATGTATGATATCTTTGTGACAGGTTGGTGAATAATCAATAATGCCACTTTGCACATCACCAGACTGTCATCTGATATGACCACATCTTCAATAATAATGTCGGTAACGGTTACAGCATCGGCGGATTTGCAGATGTGACCCAGTATATTTTTTGAGCAACATGTTGTGGCACTGACGTGCTGGGTTAAACTGTAACTGTCGATAATCTCGGCGAGTTCACAGTTGATGTTACCACAAAAGCTGGTAAAATCACAAAAGCTGGTAAAATCACAAAAGCTGGTAAAATCACAAAAGCTGCTAACATCTCAAAAGCTGGTAAAATCACAAAAGCTGGTAAAATCACAAAAGCTGGTAAAATCAATGGCAACAGCGACATGGTCAGGCTGTTTCATGGGACTGGTATGTTATGCTGCACTTGTGTACCGCCAAAACATACTTTCATCAATTTTTGGAGAGATGGATATATGAAGTCAATATATGTATATTCTGGCAATTTATACTTCAGCATGGCACTCAGTGCAGTTTTTTAAAGGTATGAATCAGAGATATAGTTACAATTAACTCTTATACATTTTGTAAATTTTCATAATAAGTAACGTCATAAGTTTACGTTCTGCGTATAAGATAAAGGCTGTGCTAGAGTTTGAAAGGGATACAAGTGCTGGGTGTTTAGCACAATCCCCCGTGGGCAACAGAATGACTTGAGTTCATTAAGAAACCAATGTCAAAAAACAGCTTCCTCTTTTCTCAAGAGATGCCATACATATTTAGCTTCTGGCAATGACCTTTAAGTGGGGTGTGTGGGAGGTTTTATGACCAGGGAAAATGCTATATAAACACTTTCACAGCATATTGGTGGCATCAGTGTGCTCCGATCACTGAAGACTGTGCATGGCAAGTCATTGAACAAGTGCAACTAGATGCTGTGATGCATACAAGCGACTCAGAAGGTGAGTGAAAATGATATCCAGTTCACCCTTTACCATTATGTGTATATACATATTTTAAAACTTGATAACATTGAAATATTAAATACAAACGACAAAATATCTATTCACTTTTCCCTCTTTAAAAGTCTTGTGAGATCTGCCGTGTGGCAATCAAATGAAGAAAATATCCAAACTCAACACTTTTTCAACAATATGGAATTTAAAATACTATATATAATATGCAACATTCTGGGTAATTGCACTTCTTCACTCATAAAATATCCATTCATCATTCTCAAAAATTGTTATCCATGGATCACTTGCTCATCGAGGATGTGCATTCTAATCCACGACAATGATGTAACCAAGTTAGAAAGTCAGCCAATTACATTTCGTTTCGGGATTATTGACTTTATTCTCATACACGAGCAGGGTGGAGAAAATGGTTAGCCGGCGTGACCTGGGGTCTGGCCGTTGCGGCAGGGGCCAGCCTGAGAAACCTCCCATCTCCTACCAGTACTTGTGCGCTCTCATCGCTCGTCTCTGCTAACGACTCCACCGAAGGCCGCGTCACGTGGCCCTTTGCCCTGCCGCCGGACCTGGCCACTGACTCAGAAAGGCTGTACATACGTATGTTTAACTTCTTTTGGACCATGCTAAATTGAGGGCTGCCCTCAGTGCGCCTCGAACTCATCACCCATGATGACATTTTTTGGGTTATGTAAATGTCATAAATCCAACTCCACCCACCACAGTTAACGAATATGGGTTTGTCACGTTAATAAAACTTGCCAATAAGCTACTACTTTTGGACACCATATTCCCATCTCCTGTATTAGTAATACCCCTTCCCCCGAACGCCCGGGATCCCCTAGCCCCACGGTCAGTGTACGAATAGTGGTGGTCCAGCCCGCGCACACGTGAGGTAGTCCTCCAACTCGGGCCCCCATCCACCTAACTCTCAGTATCTCGAGGCTCGGCCAACTTCTCATTAAGGAATATTGTACAATTAACAAACAAGGTACTAAATGGTCGTAAATGACACTCATACGAAATAAAAAGGTAAAAAACACGTTTTTCAATGCTCACACTTTTATTGGCACTCAAAAGGGGAAAATACATTATTTTGACCCCAAATTTATTAAAATATTGATGTGCAGAATGAATGTGTGTGGATGCGTAAATAAAATTAAACATACCAAAGGCTTATGTTCAGCACATCAAATTTGAATACATTTGGGGTCAAAATAATGTATTTTCTATATATGAGTGCCAATAAAATCGTGTGCATTGAAAAAACTAGTTTTAACCAATGTTTTTGTATTGTTTTAAATGTCGACGGCTATATGAAAATGAAAAGGAAATAATTGCTTGGTAACAGTCATAGTAGGAAATTATAATTTTAAATAGGCAATGTTGAAGGGGAGTGCAGAACAAGTTGTTGTATTATTAAAAAAAAGTGTTATATGTATGGTAAAACATTGTAAAAAAATACGTTCTAGTCCTACACTGGTGAACTTAGTAAATACTTGGACGTAAATTCTGGCAATTTGCATACAGTAAGCTTATGTAAAGTTGAAATGCAGGAAAAAAATTAAGAAAGTAGCATTCATCTCTGTTTATGTTTATGCATACGCAAATTAATAATTTGATTTAAAGGGAGAAAACATGCAAACGGCCAGATAATATGTAGGTGTCAGGGTTAGGATTGAACACAGGACCTCCTGTATACCAGGCAAGGTACTAAACATCTCGCCACCACATGATTTTTAATGTGAAGAACAGCAAAGCTATTACCCTCACGGTCTATGATGAAAACACCCTGACATGGAATGTGGCCGATCTGTTTGGACCTCAAAATTAAAGCAGATTTGAGTGGGGATAGTGGTTGGAGGGGTGCCTATCATGCACAAGCAGGTTACCATAGGGCTGGGGGGGCACGTTGTGTTTACATGCAATTGTACTATAATTCTATGCTGCCCGCTTTCAGCAATCCAAACTGACCAGCGGCGGGTGAAGTATGGTTAAACAGCCTTGGAAACAAGAGTGGTGTGTGGAGGCCGTCATCCAGTAGTGGAATGACAAAGGGTTTCTTTGCTCTTACGGGCATTCTGCATTGCTCATCTAGACCAGTGAAAGTTGTGCATTGCCATGGCAGGGGCCATATTTATCAGCCATTGACGACATCGCACAAAGCGGAACCTATTCTATTAGCGTGTAGAGATGGCAATGGTAGGAAGCCTATGTGAACAGTTGAACGCAGAGTAATTGAAAGCATGCACATATCTGTATGACAGTGGAGTGAAATGACTTTTAGAGCAAGACGAGACGTATAGCATGTTTAATTTTCATATTTGCGATCGTTAGGTAGTGTTGTGAATGGGAGACGGCAATACACATCAAGTTCAAGTTCATTTATTAGGTATAGCCCTTTGAGCCATTCGGCTCTTGAATCGGGTGCAACCGCAACAAACAAAAAACAAAAACATGAACAAGAAAACATCTTAAAGAGACTATGTGCAAACAGAAAATCCAAGAAAAGACAGCAAAATATTGCAGAAAAAGCACCGTACACCAACACTGTGTGCAAAAATCCCAGTGTGATGCAAGTCAAACAACAACAACCACAAGACAACTTAGATTAAGGTCATCAGTCTAACTCTGTACTACAACAAACAAACATGACCAAACCGAAAAACTTTTCGAAAATCACCAAAATAAAGCCATAAACGCAATAAAACAGTGATCATAGGAACTGTGAGAGAATTTCCACAATAAACGACGAAAACAACATGTACTACCAAACTCTGCAGCCATATCTGGCTGCATGAGTCACTCCACAACAGCAGGAGCATCAGTCGGAGTATCAACATTTTTCAATGCACCTTTAAGATCAGCACACTAAATCAAAAAACAGATCATACTTTGCAGCGATCATCCTGAGCGAAACATTGTATTTTAGGCCACTGAATTGCAGTGGCAGCTAGGGGTGTACAACTCCTCTAGAGCAGTTTTGAGTGAAGATCTCATAGGTAGTGATTCAAGTTGCAGTTTATTGGCAATAGAATTCCAGACCCTGGGGGCATCAATAGCAAAGGCCCTTCCTCCAGTATTTGTACGGCAATAGGGAATGTGAAGCTGGTAAGTGAGCGAAGACCTTAGGTCAAATATGTTCTTTGAAACAGAGAGGAGATCCAGCAGGTAATCTGCGGATTTCTTTGTAAGTACATCACATGCCGTCGAACATTGAGAGATGTTAAGTTTGACCCAATGTAGAGATTACAGTGGCGAGTCCTATATGGGCAGTTCAATGCAAATCTTATGGCAGAGTGATACATTGAGTCAAGCTTCTTCAGTACAGTACTTGGGGCTGATTTGTACACGATGTCACAGTAATCAAGTAGAGGCAGTATGGTAGCTTTTATCAATTCCAAACGGAACATAGTAGGGAAGCAGTGCTTGTGTCGATACAGAAAACCAATTTTTATTTTTGTCTTTTTACCAATATAATCAATGTGATCTTCAAAATTCAGTTTTGAATCAAGAATGACCCCAATATACTTATAGACCTTGACTTGCTCTATTTGATAATTCTTTAAGGAATGTATTTGGGGAAAATAACTTCCTGCTTTAGTCCTGGTGAGAAGCATAGCACCTTGGTTTTAGAGGTATTCAAGACTAGTTTAAGAGCAACTAGCTGATGTTGTAGTTTGTTGAAATCACCCTGGAGCTTAGAAATCACGTCATCCGGAGAGCGGCCAAGCAGTAATCCGTATCGTGTCATCTGCAAAAAGATTTACCCTGGAATGATCCAGGTCAGTGCCCAATTCATTGACATAAAGAGAGAACAAGAGGGGGGCGAGGATTGAACCCTGTGGAACCTCTTTTGTTATCTTAACACTGTTTGACCTCCAACCATCTGTTAGTAGAGTTTGAGTGCGAAAAGAGAGGTAATTTTTTAACCATTCTACTGCGTGTTTGGAGAAACGGAGGCAACTTAGTTTACTAAGCAGGGTGTTGTGGTCGACTGTATCAAAGGCTTTGGATAAGTCAAGAAAAAGACTGGTGCAGTACTGCTTATTATCAAGGCTACTGTAAATGTGATTCAGAGAGTCTAATGCAGCAGATGTGGTGCTGTATTTTTTTTCGGAACACATATTGTTTTCGATGTAGTAGATTGTTGTCGGACAGGAAACTGCTAATTTGGTAGTTCAATAATTTTTAAAAAATGTTCATCAACGGGGACAAAAATTGAGATAGGTCGGTAGTTATTTGGATCATTTTTAGGGCCCCCTTTGTGAAGTTGACGAACATAGGAATGTTTCCATTCTAGAGGTACTGATGCGTCTTTGATGGTCAGGTTGAAAATATGGGCTATATGTTTGTATATTAGGTGACCAACAGTTAGCAGAGCAAAGACGGGAATACTATCTGCTCTGGTAGAGGAGGACCCTTTGAGGTAGGACAGTTGTATCAGAACATTACTTTCGTGGATTTGCTGGAAACTAAATTCGTTTAATGTTTGGACAGGGGTGTAGGAATTTGAATGCGCAGGGGTGACTCCCAATACATTATCAAAAAGGTCACCAGCTTCAGAAAAATGAAGGTTAAAATTGTCAACTATTTTTTTGGGGCTCTGAAAAATATTCCCCATTTCGGTTAAGCTCAACGGGTAGATTATCTGTGTTAGATGCCTTTTCGATACTTTTAATTGTTTTCCAGAAAATCCTGGCATTTCCATGTGATTCCAGGAGAGTGGAGGAAAAGTATGCATTTTTTTGCATGCCGTATTTTTGTGACGCATCTATTCCTTAAAATCCTGTATTCTAGCCAGTCATGGACCAAATTACTTTTCTGAGCACATGCCCAAGCATTGTCCCTAGTTTTCATGAGTTTAGTAATCAAGGGATCAAACCATGGTGGGTGGTTGCCTTTAGTTTTAAATCTAACCAACGGAGCATGTTTGTTAAGAATTTGGAGAAACGTGTACCTGAAGGTCTCCCAAGCCGTAGTCATGTTGGGGATATCACAGACCTTGTCAATATTCGAGTGAAGCATATAATTAGTAAATGCCTGAATGCTGAAGTGTCTCATGGAGTGCTTCTCAACCAATTTATGGGGGTCTTTGGGTCTGGCTAATGATCTCACCCCAAATATGAAGGAGTGATCACTAAGGTTATTACCCAGAACACCAGTCAGCGCGAAATTGTGAGGGGCATTTGTTAATAGGACGTCAAGCAGAAATGACTGTCCCGGGTTTTTTAGGTTGGGTCTTGTGGGGACATTTATTAATTGAAATATGTTAAATTAATCTGCAAAATGTGTGGCCACGGCCGGCGGGTTTATCCAATTCCAATTCACATCACCCATAAAAATGATTTCACGTTTAGGAAGGCCCCCAAGAAGCTCCCTCAGTGCGTTCCCAGCTTTAACATCCTTACCACGAGGTGGTCTATAGCAGCACACTACAAATATCTGTTGATTTTTAGGGAGAGTGATTCTGAGAGCCAGACCTTCAAAGCAATATTTCTTTAAAAAGGAATGAGCTGGTGAACATGCAATAGTACTACGAACATAAATGGCAAATCCACCTCCTTTAGACCCTCGGTCAAGTCGAAAAATGTTGTAGTTGTCAATCGTAATCTGCAAGTCATTGACGGCCGGAGTGAGAAATGTTTCTGTAAGGCAGAAAATGTCCGGGTCCAGATTTGCCATTTCTAGTTTTAGTTGACTTGATTTAATCACAAGCCCTCTGATGTTGACATGTAGAACACCAACACCTTTTCTGCCAGAAAAATCTACAAAATTAAATGAGTTCTTTACATTTGGGCCAGGGTGAAGCTCAATACCTCCCAGAAATAAGAAAAGTAGAATTAATAGTTTGCACAAGTATTTTCTGTGAAAGGATGAAGAGCGACGAACCTTGGACGAATAGCAGCTACTGTGTAGAGACATCTCGTATGTCACTGAGTGGTACAGGCCCTAGATAGGCATGCCGTGCGATGTATTTGCATCGCGGACATCACGTATGTAGCAACATCGTGGATGTCACTGTGTAATGCCGGCTCTAGTAAAGCACGGCGTGTGATGCATTGCCATCGCGTACACCCCGTATATGTAGGTGTAGTACCATCCCTGGAGGGGGCTTGGTGAGCGCTGGGCGACAGCGCTGAGAGCACCACGCTCCGCGTGTAGTGCTGACCTCTACAGGGTAAGGTGTGAGAGGGCAGGCCACGGTAACGAGGTTACTGTGGGCCATGGCACTCTGGTTGACCCCGAAGGACACGTGACCAGTAAAATCTACATGGAACCCCAGATGGGGGTTAAGGGGTGGTACGTGTCAGGGGAAAGATCCTACGGGAAGGGTTGAGAGATGTCCAGAGGTCTCTCGAAGTTGGGCATGGCCAAGGGCGGGGCCGGCCATGACCCGGGAGGATATAAACCGGCTCCCCATGGGAACTGGGGTTGAGCGTTGCTACCGTCATCTGAAGATCACCAACATGTGGACCCGGACCCGAGCCAGGGTCTGGTCTGTTGTAGCTAACTCCCAGAGTGTTAGTGTAGTTTAGCCTGGTGGTCCACCACCCGAGGCTGTTATCTGGTAAAGGAGCAGTTACCCCTTTGTGTTACGTGTTGGTAGAAATAAATGTGTTGCCTCCAAGAAGAACGTCTGCGACTCATTCCACTACAACTGGTGTCAGAAGTGGCCCAATACGCTATTTTACTTAGCTAGCCGTATACCATGTCTACGTACCACAGACTACGTACCAGGACATCGGATGATGAGGAGGAAGATCTCATCCCGCAAACAGCCCCGGAGGATGGAGGCAAGGCAATGCAGGCAGAGCAGAGCCCCGTCCGGGCTCGCGACAGATCATCGCTGGCGGAGCTCCTCCAAGCCGCAGCATCCAACCTTGCAAAGGTCCAACCAGCAGAGTCGGTGGTGATAGAGGGAGCAGCAGAGCCGCGCGAGGACGATGTTTCCGCCGCCTTTTTACGCCAGGCGGAAACCTCTGTGGTGCAGCCCGTGCTCGCTGCCACCATTTTTTCGCAGGAGCGGAGCGCACAGCCTGCCAAATCCGAAGCTGCGTCGACATTGTTGGTGGACTTTCCGTCTCTACTGTGACGGCTTCCCTTCGTGAAGGAATTCACAGCTGCCAGAGGCGACTGGGTGGCCTTCAAGTGGCGGTTCCTGATGAACGCCGACTTGGTGGGGTAGACGGAGGCAGAGGCACTGAGAGCGCTGCCACCACGCTTGATGACGACGCCCTGGCTGCATTTCTTATCATCCCGCCGTCGGAGAGGGCCATGCTGACTCAGGCCTTCGACCAAATGGCGGCAATTTACAAGCCAGCATCGAACGTGTGCCACAAGTTTGCTATGTAAAGGAAAGGGGAAACCGAAACACCCCTCGCCTTCCATAGCGCACTTTTGGCACTGGTGAAGGCTGCCATTCCGAGGATGGACCACGATGGAATCGACGCGTTGGTCCTCGAGAGACTGCTGGCTTTGACCAAGGATCTCAGCATCGTTCTGCTGGCCATGGACAACTATGATCTCTCATCCCTCAAGGTGGCAAAATGCATCCAGGCTCAGCAGCTCTTACAATGACACAAGGGGTTGGCAGAGTGTACCACGCCCTGTGAAGGGCCGGTTGCACATGAAGACATGGAGCCCGTTCCAGCCTTTGCATCAACCCAGGGCGGAGGTGGGCGAGGGGACGGCAAGGTGCGACGGACGACCAGCGATGGCCGAAGGCATCGCCTTGTCCCGGAGGCAGTCGCGTCGTGTGCTACAGCTGACGTCTGGCCACTCCGACCTGGTCAGTGGTCGGAGCAAGTCCATCGCGTGGTGGCCGTGACCGCAGGTTGGTCTGCTGTCGTTGGGTTCATAGAAGGGGTGGAAATTAGGGTGCTCATTCACACCGGTGCGTCAGCGACCATCATTTCAGAATTGATTTATAACATCTTGCCCCCTAAATGTCGGGTCTTGTGCTCTGTCGAAGTTCCATGCTTCGCCGCTAACGGCGGGCTGACTGGGCATTATTGGACGAATAACGGCTGAGGTGTGCATCGCTGATGTTGGACTGACGGGCCAGGTTCTTGTTTCCACGTCGCTTGCCATTCCTTGCTTGCTTGGGACCGATTTTCTGGGGAAGATGCCCCTGAAAATTCGGATTGACCAGGGGTGCCTGAAATTATGATCCGGCCGTCGAATGGCATTCTTGCCTACTTCCACCTGCTTATGCATGGGTAACCCCACCATGCAGGCAATTGCACATCAGACAGTGAAAATTCCCCCTGGCACACAAATGTTGGTTCCCCTCTGATTGCGGAAGCTGCTTGACCAGGGAGCGATGGCTGGAGGTATCCTTTTGGGGCCTTCTAATAAGGCCAGTCGTGGACTGACGATCAGGAACCCTTCATTAAAGTTTTTAATGCAGGGTTAGACACGTCGGGTCATCCAGGAGGGTACTGTGCTAGTTCACACGTCGCTGGTACTTCATTAGGGAAGCATAATTAGGAATGTGGGTGCCGCGTCTCATACACGACCGCACCGGAGTATTGACGAGGGGTGGATGGATAAGCTCTGTGCCGAGAGTGCAGATTTGCCCGAAGCCCAGAGGGATAAGCTGCGAGCGCTTTTGCGCAAATTTGCAGACCTTTTTAGCAATGGTAAATTTGATATCGGCCACACGACGCTCTTGAGTCATCACATTGATATGGGTGATGCCGCTCCTATCCGGCAGAATCCTTACTGGCTGTGCCCTAAGAAAAAATAACACGTTCGGCTAGCGGTTGACAAAATGTTAGCCGCGGACATTATTTCACCATCCACGAGCCTGTGGGGAGTTCCAATTGTACTTGTCTAAAAGGACGATGGTAGCTTACATTTCTGTGCTGACTTCTGTAAGCTTAATAAGGTCTCTGTCGCTGAAGCATACCCTTTACCTCGGATGGATGACTCATTGGACGCTTTGACGGGTGCTGTTCTTTTCTCCCCTTGATCATCCACACTGCTGATGGTAGAGGTTGACAAGAAAACACAAATCAAGTCATGACCCAAAGTGGTTGATGACATCTTTCCAATGATTGCTGAGTTTAAAACCATTGTCTCAGTTTAAATTGTGTCTGTGTCTGTATATATGGATGGCTTCATGAATGAATCTTTGTTAATAGCCAGTCGGCTTGCAAAGTACCATCGTCTTAGAGAAATATATTTCACGTGAGCCAGCCGCATTAAAGTAATGATCAGCCATGGCAGAAGAATTTGTCCTGCTGTGTTTCAGATCTGCCTTATGTTCACGACCACCGTCCGAGACATTTCGTTTGATTTCCCCAGTGTAACTGCTGCCGTAGATACAGCTTAGTTTGTAGACGCCGGGATATTGCATGTAAGGAATCTTGTCCATCACAGATGGGATCAGGTCACGAATTTTCTGTATAAAAATGTTAAAAGTTCACTTTCAATGTAGTTAGGGCAAAAATGACGTCACTGACCCTATGCATGTGTAATAAACCTTCTTGAGACGGCTCTTGGAATCAGTCCTTTATTTCACTTCCACAGTTACACTCACACTGCCCGTTGCTGACATGCAACGGGAAGCGGGCAGACCCCTTGTTAAGTCGCACGCCACGTGGCACCCAGAGCCCCGTGCGTGCGTGGCTTCCGCTCTCTTCATTCCCAGGTCTGCTCCCGACTCCCCCGCTTCTTTCCCTTTTAACCCCTGGGTCACGTGGTACCCCTAAGCCAATCCTCAGTGTTCGGCGTCGAACATTCCAGATCATTCCCCGTCAACTCCCGGGACCACGCCTCTGATCCGGCTTCCCATTAGCTGAGGCCGAGATCGGCCAAGCCAACCACCCCCGCTAACATGCCTTGATCACGCCGTTGCCATGCGCCCAGACTCTCCCCTCATTGGCTACACAGCGAGACCGGCAGCCAATCACCACGTGAGCCCTACAAGGCTCTCATTACACATACATTGTCCCATTGAATGCACTACATCATAATAAACAACTTTTGTAAACACACAAAAGCATTTGATGTGACTGTTTACCTTAAAGAAGGAAAAAATAAAAAAATTGTACAAAAATAAAATGTTCCAGGCAAGTTTCGAAGTGTCGACTCCGACGTTGGTATTAATATCTCTTTTTAGCAAAACTTGTTTGCAAAGCACTCGTGGAATAAGGCTTCCATACCAAATATTAATTGGTTTAAACGAGCCAAGTAATTGATTAATTGATGGGGATTTTGATTCAGGCATGCAAAATTTGGAATCGATTGGACAACGGTAACTGGATGACATTTTGATTACAAGATTTGACGACGACATACCATGAAACTTATTTTCACAACTTCGTTTAACTCACCGTGGAAAAGTACATCAATGATGCGGCGCCTGCTCCCACATCAACGCTTACTTGAATTAATAGGTTATTTTATGAATGTATCTTCAATGTTGAACTTTTGTTTGTGTGGAGGATGCCTGTAAATCGTTGACACGGAGAAGGCGCCCGAGACACGTGGCGCCAGCTTCTTGGGCAAGCCGATTCCAAAGTTTAGGGACCGCGGCTTTTTTGATCACCACACATATATATATAATTAATAAGTCGTCCATACAAAAGTTAATTGCTTTCAAGGAGCCAATACATTGATTATTTGATGCCGATTTCGATACAGACGTGCATTGTCACCGGATCTGAGTACGTGTGTAAAATTAGGGATTGATTGGACAACGGGAAGTGGACGAAATGTTGATTTCAAGATATGACGATTTGACTACGACATAGAAGTCAAGTTAAGTAATACCATTGATTAAAAAAACATTATATCGACGTAAAATTTCCATTTGA
The DNA here is from genome assembly GCA_014621495.2 of Entosphenus tridentatus. NCBI lineage: Eukaryota > Metazoa > Chordata > Hyperoartia > Petromyzontiformes > Petromyzontidae > Entosphenus > Entosphenus tridentatus. The sequence continues at coordinate 27,656 of JAAXLI020001486.1, forward strand.
TTGGGTTAATCAATGGATCAAGAACAGATCGTTAATCTCTGACTACTGCACTTACATTAATAGTGTCATGTTTGATGAAGATAAGGTTGTAGATGACTGAATGCAGTGTTTTAGGCTGCGGGTTGGTGTGGTAAGAAAACCAGGATTAATATGGAAACATAAATAAATGAGTCCTATCAGGTTGTAATTATTTTAGAAAATGAGAATGAAAACCAAAGCAATGTGTTATATCATTTCAATTGGAACATTGACTCTGATTACGAACATAGAACAAAGACTGCATTTTATGCAAAAATATATGGAGAAATGTACGCTGAAAATGACAACTCAAGATAAAAAAATGGGTCACATGGATTCTAGAACAAAATGCAAATGTTATAATCCTGTGAACTAAGTGGGCTTAGGCAGGATTCACCACTGAAAGGGATGGTAGCAAATGGATGACACTGATGGCACCAAGAGCTTGGATAATGTCAGAGACGGAAATAATAATGGTGATGGAGTGATGAGATGAGCTGGTGTGCAAAAAGACATGGATTGTCTCATCACAGGGATAATTCTAAGTTCGGCAAATAAAAATGGCTGATAATGTTGAAAATGGATTAATGTTAAGATTTTTGGTATTTTCTAATTAGATGTTTTTGAATGAGCAAAGCAGACATCTAATTTATTCAACTGATGTGCTCCCTTTTGTAATTGAACAGACACTGCAGAAGATGACACATCATGGCGGGACATGATCCGGACAAACAAAAGAAAACTGATAGACTGGATCAGCGAAGAGCCCTCCGATTTGCTGGATGAACTGGAAAGTAAAGACCTAATTAACCGAAACGTTTATAAACAGGTTAAGGAAATCAGTGACTCTAAAAAGCAGTCTCGTTTCCTCATCGACCACTTCCTTGACAGGGAAGAGAATGATTGCAATAATTTCCTACAATCGCTCAGAGATGTGAAGAACAATTACCACACGGAGCTCCAGAAATGGATTGAAAATCTTGGTAAGTAATCATTTCGAGTGTGAAATCTAGATCTCTTAGAATAAAAAAAATAGACATCACATTGGCATTAAATGGATATACTAATTTAAATAACCATAATCTAAGTCATACTGAACGTAACAATACATGTGAAAATGCAATGCATAATCAGAAGTTATGGGTTTCTAAATTCATTACAGAGCAAAGTAAAATACAAGTATGATTAAGTTAGCAATTGTGAAACGGGTGCTTTAATTATATCCCTAAAAGTAAAATGATTAAAATCAAACGGCAAATCACTATGTCGCTGACCGTATTGCGCCCAGCAGAAATAAGGCACGGAACTATATTTGCTACTATTAATCAATTTCTCAAATCAGTTTCTTATTCTAGTTCCTTAGGTTTGGTTGATAGATTTAACTTTTTGTTAAACTCTTTCACTGTTAAAATATGTTCATTCATTCCTGGCTGTCTTCATAATTCGCTGCTCCTCTACGTTCAAATTTCTTGCCTCCCTTTGAATGTATGTTGAACTTCTGTCGCACCGTACATAACCAACCGTACTAATCGAAGGTGCTGCACCCTTTTAAGGGTACAACACTATCTGATCTCCGTGATATCACTTATTCTGAGGTCACTCCTCTGATTTCTGAATCTCGACCTTTCTCCAATTTGATTTCTGCAAACTTTACTCGTCTGGGTGCATTTGTGTTCGAAATGTGCAACAGGCCTCTCAGCTTGGGTATTGTTCATTTCACATTTCAGATAGCAGCTGTAACTCCCCTCCTTTAGAAGCCAGGTCTCAATCCAGAGTTGTTGGTTAACTTCCATCCTATCTCTTAAGATTAATTTCCTCAGTAAGGTCCTGGAGTGATGTGGCTAATTGACTGCAGAAATATCTGGCCTTGAATAATCTGCTTGACCCCTATTAACCGGGATTCAGATCATGACATAGCACGAGTACTGCTTTGTTTAGGGTGGTAAATAACCTGTTGATCTATGCAGGCCACAATATAATTTGGGGTTCCTCAAGAAACGATACTTGGAACCATTTGGCTCCACTTAGAGCTTTGCTTTGATTTATTGGCATGTACTCTCACTGTTATAGATACTACACTGACATAATATCAGCTGAGACCTGACTGCATCAGTGACATATATGCTTTCATCATCACTCATTCATAACATTTTGGATGAAGAATAATTTTCTTCAGCTGAATGTTGACAAGACTCAAGTCCATTTTGTTGGTTGTTCCCACCAGTTGACCAAAAATGTATTACTCCACCTGGTGATCGATGGCCAGAACGTCTGCCACACACATGAGATTTAACAATTCTTCAGTGCTATTTGACCAGTCTCATTCCTTTGACCTGTCTCCCTTACGTTGATTAGTCGTGGAGCCTCTAACCCTGTGTCCATGTTACCTCACAACCAGTCTAGTCTGAAAGCCATACACAATTCCTTTACACACACCCATCTCCCATATGTGTAATCTCCATTATCGGCTACGTACCTGTTTTCACACCAACTTTTGCCACATCATTATCACTCTCCTTGTCATCACTCTCACTACAGTACATCCTCAGCATTACAACGATACAAACCTGTCACAACACAAGCGCACATGAAAACCTTGTACACAACCATATAAGGATTAATGTAAAGCCTGGATTTGGGTTTATACCAGGAGATCTTGAATCCTAATGCCTTTTTCTCGACACCCAGGACTTAAAAAGCCAATGTATGGGTATCCAGTGACTCCACATCAATCACAGCATCCTAAAAAGAGTAAAGGTTGGTAACTCTCACTTCACGACAGATGTGCCATGCAGACTACGATTCACTTTACAACAGAACACTCAGTACATGCAGATATTGAAGAGAGTTCGGGCAAGGACATACCTCTAGCTCACGCAAACGTCACTGGGCAACAGCCATATATATGTAGTGGATTAACGCGCGCCAAGAGGGGAAATTGGAAACATGTGTGGGTTATGGACAGTGGGGTCGCATCAGGGCAAACAGGTGTTGCTGGGAGGATAACGGCTGGAGAGAGACGGTTCGGTAGGTGGTTATGGGATGCAGGGGCATGATTGGCCGGTTGTTGTTGTCAGGGGCAAGGTGGCGCCAGCAAGTCTGAGGATGGGAGCAGGTGGCGGCGGGGGCCACGGGTGCGGGGCGTCGGTGGAGACGCCGGTTAATTAATTGGTAATTAATGAGGACGGGGATATATACGGGAGCATGAGAGAGGGATGAGGAGTTGTTGCTGGGAGCTAGACAGAGAGGGTCGGGGAGAATAAGAAGATATGAGAGATAGAATAGGTTAGCATTGGAGCGGGAGAATAAGATATGAGATAGAATAGGTTAGCAGTGGAGCGGGAGAATAAGAAGATATGAGAGATAGAATAGGTTAACAGTGGAGCAGGAGAAGGAGATATGTGAGATAGAATAGGCTAGCAGTGGAACAAGAACAGAGAAGAGACGAGAGAGAGAGAAACAGTCGGAGTGAGACGGAGACGCCGAGAGAGAGAGAGAGACAGTCGGAGTGAGACGGAGACGCCGAGAGAGAGACAGTCGGAGTGAGACGGAGACGCCGAGAGCGAGAGAGTCGAAGCAGAGACAGGTGAAGCAGAGAGGAGAGTCGGGGAGAGAAAGACGGAGAAAAAGAGGGAGGGAACGGAGCGAGCGAGGCAAGCGGAGCGCGGCGAGCGAGCAGAGAACGCGCTGAAGTCACGGTTGTGGAATGTAAAGAGTTTTGTATGCTAGTTAGGCTTGGCTTGTTGTCTAGCGTGTATTATCAGTCGTGATAATACAATGATTCTCGCTTTAACTTTTACTGATTATGTTTTAGTGTGTTATGTGTTGTATATGTCGGGTTTTGAAAATTCAATAAAAATAATATACATTAAGTGAGTATTGGGAGAATGCATAATTATCGGAAATTATGCGAATTTATGTAATTTATGCATAAAGTATGCTAATAAGGGAGGTGATCTTGTTAATTTATGCGAATGTATGCGATTATGCTCATGTAGGCAGTTATGATAATAGGCTTAGCTTCGTTGTCGAGGGTTGTATCAATCGGGACAATACAATTATTCACGCTTTAACATTTACTGATTATGTCTTAATGTGTTTATGTCAGGTCTCCAAATTCAAATTTCAACGCAGGATGCAGTTCTTATAAATAAAATTATTACACTCATACACAAGTGTTAAGCAATTTTTATTTCTTTACCAAAACATAATACTCTAATTTGCGAACTCTCATGCTTGGAATTATCCACGGTACCACCGGGGAAGCACCCCTCACTGATCCGTATATGTAAGAATCAATGATTGCGTTGTTAACTGGGCAACCAAATAATTGATTAATTCCACCGAGTAACGCGAGCAAATACGGCGATAGGGAAAGTCCTTAAAACATGCATGCGACGATATTCATACGAAAGGCAATAAAAAGCTAATTATTAGATCCCGAAGGCAAAAGTAAAAGTCAATAGATTAATTGGCAAGATTATATTATTAACGAAATGTCTTGAGACAATGGTGTGCAGCGGTGTGTCCTGCTTACGCGAGATGCTTATCTTTTGGCTAAGCTTCAATTCATTAATGGGCAAGATTCGGTGTTCAAAAGAAAGGTTTAACACAATATTCTCCCTGTGAGCGTGTAGATTCGTAATGAAAGTTTCAAAAGTTTAGTTTGCATCGATTAATCTATTGGTAATTTTATGCGATTAAAAATAAAAATAATATTAATAAAAAATATATATAAGTACTAATGTACTTATAAACGACCGTATTCTTATCAATGAGCACCAATGTCTTCACGACCAGCTAATGGTTCATGTGTGTGTGTATTGTCCCTTTTATAAATTCTAGTGTTAGTCCGGGTATGTATGTTTTTTTTCCTTGATCAATTCTTTCTATTAAGCAGATGTTGGGCGCTGCGTCGTGAGCTTGTGAGGGTGGGGGAGGGGCATACAAACAGCTTGTGGCTCCCTCCCGCTCTCTCGCGCGGGCGTGTCTGCGGTTAGCCGCCGGCTCTCTCCGCTGCTAGATGAGCTGCGTCAGAACAATGCTCGCCGTCGGCGGTGCGTGACGATTCCGTCGTCAGGTAGCGCGCACAGCTCGTCCGCTGAGCCGCCGTTCCTCACTCTTGTCTTGGTTCCTAGCTGGTCCTGGTCGGTGTGTGTGTGTCGAACATACGGCGCTCTCGATGGCGCTCTCCTCTTCCTCACGGGCGGCTGGTCAGGCTCTTTCCCCTGCTGGATGACGAGTTGGCACGACGTTCGCCACTTGTCCGCTGACAGTGGACACCCTTGCTCGGTGGCGCTGGTGGCGCTGTGCGCGCTCTCTGGCGATACGCGATTGCGCTTGCAGCTTGTCTTCTGCTGCTGGTCTTGTGCGATGCTTCAATAAATTTGCGGGCAAGATTATGTGATCAAAATAAAGATTTTAACACAATAGTATATCTGTAAGTGTGTAGATTCGTAACATAGATGTTTATAAATGTTTAGTTTCATCAATGAATTCATTGGTACAGTTATGCAATTAATGAAAACGAATGACTAAAATACTTCTGAAACTGCCTATTTCTATCTCTAAAATTTACCAGGCTCTCATTGGTCCATTCGCTCTTTCTCTCCCTCCTCGCTTCGGGGTGGATTTCCACACAACTCTCTCTAAAATGTACCAGTCTTTTTGAGTCTTTCAGTGACATGCTCATTTTTCTGCTCCAGCAGCTTCTCCAGCAGACCCATTCTCTCTCTCTACCCCCCCCCCCCGTCTCTCTATTGAAGGCCTCGACACAAAGGCATTGGGTCTCTGTGTGTCTATGTTGTGTGTCTCTCTCTGTGTGTCTCTGTGTGTTTCTATTTTGTGTCTGTCTGTGTGTCTCCGTGTCTGCGTTTTGTCTCGCTCTCAAATGTAGTTCTACCTGATGACGGTTGCTTGTGTTGCAATGGAAACGTCACATTCTATTATTACATTAATTTTCTTTCTTCATGACTTTACCAAAATAACCAAAGAGTAATTCCTGCAGTCACGAACGCTTCAAATCAAGTTTGATCAGCTAATTTTTAAAGCACCCACTTTAGATGACCACTCTTTTTGAAACACAAGGAGAACTTTGGAGTAATCTTATTAGTCCTAATATGTGTGTTATATGTTCTGTGGTCTGTTATGCTTGACCACAGTCACACACTAGAGATTTCCCTGTCTTCATTTTGGGTAAACCTTCCTTCTTATCATCTGTGCTGATGGCAGTGGGGTCTTGTTGATAAATGTAGGTCATTGTCCAATAAAGTTGATGATGGAGATTTCGCATGGTGCTTTATGTAATGTGGTTATTTTGCGCTATCCACTAATTTGTAGGCTATGGAGTTGGGTGTAACTTTTGAAGTCCGATATTCATTTGAATGATTAGCTCCAAGACATCGCAGAGTGAGTAGAGTACAGTGCTTTATCTTTTTCATTTCACCCTTTTCATCTAGAGGCTCGAGCAGGGCCCTTTCAGCTTGTGTGCTGCCTGACAGCTTTGCACTGCCATAGCAGAGCCTGGGTCTCTTATTCCAGCAGGGATTGTATTCTTCCCAGAAGTCCCAGGGGTTACTCTTCTTGGCAGTGGAAATAAGATCAATGTCACGGCCATTCGGATAACCACCTTCTATAGCTTTCTACAGCAGTCCAAGTCAGCTTTGGCCAAGTTCAAATGTAGGATTAGTTTAGACATTATCACGGGGATTTCTTGATCGTGTCAAATGATGTTGCGGAAGGCAGTGAGTATTTTGTGAGATATGTGAAGCCATCCATATATACAGACACAGACACAATTTCAATCGTGAAGTTGGGTATGAAACTGAGCAATCATTGGAAGGACGTTATCAACCAGTTTAAGTCATAACTGGCTGTGATGTTCCCATCCTACCACCTTCCCATGTTTGTTGTTATTTTCCGCTCTGATTTTACATTAACAGGTTAAATTTCTCACCCTAACACAGCCACCTCACTCGCCGAGCTCGAGGTTGCTGCTCTGCAATCTCCCATTAACATGCTAATCGTTCACATTAACATAGCCACCTCAGGGTGCTGGCCGTAGAGGCCACTCAACAATCTTACATTAACATGCTAATTTTTACTTGGCAGCTCTTTGATTGGTGGAAAACCCACCACCATCGCAGTCGCTGCCCACCACATTTTTACTTGGCTGCTGACATTTGGGCTACGCCCATTTAAAAACTATATAAACTGTTTCCTTTGTAAGCTCACCCCTCTTTCTGACGACGATCGCTTGTGTTGTGATCGAAATGGAGTTTTTTGTTATTTTCTTTGAACCTATCTACGTGACTTTACAGAAAGACCCAAACAATACAAAGAATATGTGAAACATGCTTCTGCTTCAATATTTGCAAGCGGTGATAAGGTCCAGGTTGTTGTCTCTTTTCCAGCAAGCAGAGTGGAAAGTTGTTGCCTGTTCACGGATCAAAGACCAGTTGAAAATCTTCTGTGGACATGTAGTCTGTGAGGTATTCGTCATCGGATAATTCGCTTCATAGCCCTGCTAGATTGGTGGCTGTTAAATTCACAAAAAAAGGTATTGCGCTGAATTTGGTTCACTTTGGAGTGCTGGATTATTCCATGTCGAAGTAGGGGCTTTACTCACGATAATATTGTACTTGATGGCGGTGGTGAATGTGGTTTCTTCTTCAGTTGCCGAGTTGATTGCATTAGCTGTGATTTCTCACTTAGCAGAGTGGGTCACGTGCAGGGCAATCTTCCACTCTGATAACTCTTGTGAGCCACTTGTGGGTCTTGTAAGATATCGTGGTGGGTCACCGAAAAACAGTGAAAAATAAACACATCGTTATTTTTACATTCATCATAAAATAATGACCCTACATATGTCATCATAAAAAAGAGACAAAGTAGAAGGTCACGACTAAACTTACATTAATTAGAAAAAAATACAAATTCCATGTGTAAAACGTGTAGATCAGAACGCTATCACACGCTCCCACTAAAGTCACTTCACCCATACGTGCATGGTAGTAATGATGGTGGCGTGTACTGGAGTGGTTCTCAACCTTTTTCACTCCATTGCACGCACTTTAGAACTTGTTCGATCTTCCTGCAGCACAGCAATTCTGCCGCCAAGTGGATGAGTGAGAGGGTGGCAGTTCGCAGCGCATCAGTTAAGGCACCCCAGGCCGTTCTTGCAAGTTTCTGTAACAGGGCAATTATTGATTTGGTATTTTCACAGATTTGTCTCATGTGGGGCTTGAAGGTCAGGCTTCTATCCATGATTACCTCTTGACATCCTGGAGTGGGGTTACAGCTCACTGTGCTACCACAGTGACAATTGTAACTTGTTGACCCGCCTCTATTGGACATCTGTGAAAAAGAGCGTGATGGCTCATCGGATTCCTCCTGCAATCTAAATAAAGATTCTGATTCTTAAAATATTTTGATTCTGACGGAAATGTGCCTCCCATAAAAGTAAGATCAGTTTTTAAAGTGTTGGCCTGTGCAGCAAGGGCTGTTATCTACAAATATGAACTTGTGAGATAAATGTGCATGGCAGTTCACATATATACGTTAAATAGTGTTAAGTAATGAACTGTACTGCAAGACCTAAATAAAGGTGCCATGAGTTGGGAGAGTTTTGGGTATTCTCTGGCTGCTCCAGCTTTCTCATCATGTGGCTCCCTTTCTGCCCGTCTGTATTTCTCTGTATTAGAGTGAGAAAATATTGTGGGTGTTACAAGTTTAAATTATGATATCAGTGATAAGAATGTCAAGGTTTGATATACATTAAACACATGCCAGTAATTGGTGATGCTGTGTTGGCAATGGTGCATAAACACATTTTACAAAAAAAACTCACATTCGTCAAATGTCATTGAATG